>WEIU01021692.1:528224-544924 GCA_013389925.1 Aegithalos caudatus | reverse complement strand
AAGGAAGGAAGGAAGGAAGGAAGGAAGGAAGGAAGGAAGGAAGGAAGGAAGGAAGGAACTAAATTTACTGAATGTCTAGAGAGGAGATAGTGTCAGCCTGCCAACACTGCCCTATCAATTTCATACCATAAATTACATTTTCTTAGATGAACTAGTGGGGAATGCAAATGGTTTCATGTCTTGCAGTGTCTTAAAACAAGTTATATATTAGGTACTCAGCACTGGCATTGAATTGTATTCTTTTTGAAGCTCTCCACCTCTACTCTGCTGCACATTATTTATGGCTATCATAGGCCTTTAGAAGTTAAGATGTATTTCAAAAATAAAATTATTTCTTGCTCTTGGATTTTGGATGGAGGTTTTATTTGTTTAAAAAATAGATGAATATCTGCTATCAGATTTTCCAGGGTTATCAAGAAAGGCTTACTTTCCTATCAATTTGAATCTTAAGCATCTACCATGAATTTAAACTGGTTCTTAAAGAAGATTAAATTCATTTTTATTGCAAATATGGCTCTTTTCTAGCACCTTTGGGAGAAGAAAGGCAGATGAAAAAGAGAACATGATGTGAGCTCTGAAAAGATGAGAGGCACACAAAAAAAAGTGAACTGCTGAATTTACTGTCTAGCTATAATGAGGTATTGCTTAACAATTAAGTTAAATTATGCAGCTGTTTCCTAGTATATTGTGCTAATGCATCTGAGAAATTACAATTTTCTGATTGAAGAACGTTATGTGGAGGAAACTGTAGCATTCCCCATTCCTGCAACAATTCATTTCATGATTAAAAAAGGAAGCCAGTATTTTTGCAGCTGTCAGGAATAGGCAATAAAAGGATGACAACCCAAGGGGGCCTGTTAGTCACTGACACAATAAAATCATCCCAAACAAAAGCTGCAGAAGGAAATAAGCTTGGAAGGGTAGCAAGGACTTGCAGGCACAGCTCCTGGGTTTCTGGGGGAAGTGGCTGCAGAGCCCAGACTGGCAGAGACAGGTTTGAGTGTTTCAAACAGAAGTGATGCCACACATGATACTTGAAAGACAAGTGCTCAAAAATTTCAAGGAACTCTTAACTCAGTACTTTACAGCAAAAATTGCACATGCATCAGGGGTATGCATCAGCTAAAAAAAACCCAACAAAAAAACCCCAACCACCCCTCCCAACCCCAACTTTACTAATCAATAAATCTTATCTTTACATGTAAAAAAATAAATTTACTTGAATGAGGATTAAGTGAAAATTGAAGATTTGTAAAACTAAATAATATTGAAAACATAAACTGAAGGAAGTAGGCTTCTGTTCCAAATTTTGCATGTGGAATGTGCTCATGGGAAAAATAGTTACATAAAGCAGAGAAGAAAATGGGTATGTTAATTGGAGCAGGTGGCTTCGATTTTATTACTTCATTTTTGACCAGCTTGAATTCTTGAGACTATTTAAAATTCCAGACTAACAAATTCATAGATAAATCTGTATTACCCATTGTTTCAACTTATTTATGCATAAAAATATCACAAACCCCAAAACTCTAGATGAAAACACATAATAGCTTTTGAGTAAAAATGAAAGCTTTTCAGTTAACATCCATACTTGAGATCATCCCTTTATTCTGATCATCTGTTTTGCATGATTCTTTTGTTTCAGTCAGCATTCCCTTTTAAAAAAGGTTGAATTGGGGAAAAATATAATTTTATTTCACATTTTATGAGTCTGAATAACATAAAATGAGGTTGTGCCATGCTTCATGACCATGAATATTTAAGCATTTTCTATAAATACAGTTACTTATTTTTGTTTTAATCTTGTGAAAAATCACTCCCTGGAAACGATGATGAAGAAGCCTAAGAAAATACCATTTGGAATAATTCTTGCTTTTGTTTTTACCAGTTGTTCCACAAAGGCAAAGCAGATTTGGCCTTTTAATTTCCTTGAGTGACCTAATTCTCTAAGCTTCTACTGTACTTACTTTTTATGTTGAGTTACACTATTATACATGAGAAAAAAAAGTTTATGATCAAGTGAATTTCGAAGGGTTTTTTTCTATCTTTAGCACTATTTATCTAGTTTGTGTTTATGAGGGTGAGACTGATGGCACCTTTCTGAAGCAATGCCTGGAAAAGGTACCTTTCATCTGATGGGAACTTTTATCTCAGTGAGAAAAAATCCTTGGTCTGCTCTGAGATATTCCATGTCCTTCCCTTGTGGAGGACCAATTGACCCCTCTCCAGGGCTTTCCTGTTGTCCCTTTCTCCCTGCCAGCTAAGGAACAGCAACGTGGTAGATAATGGATTGTAGATTTAGCTGAGCACCCACACTATGACATAGTGTAAAGCATTCCTTTAGGATGTGTCTGTTTTTTTGGTACATTTCTGAGCTGCCATTGCTTTTATGCACTTTTTCATGAACCCACCAGCCAGCTTTGTCCTTTTTTTCATGCCTACTTGTGCCTGCTGCAGAGATGGGAGAGGCTTGGGCTTTACAAGAGCATGCACTTGACAAAGAGGGAAGAGCTGAGGGGAAATATACTAAAATAAAGGCAGGTAGTGTTGCTCATAGGCATAGTATGTGAAACTGGAAAAAATCAGAATGGAAAAAAATCAGCTATTACTACAGGAGCAAACCAGGGAAACATTAAATTCGTCTGCAATTCTGAAGTACCTTTTCTTGTCAAAGTTTTTTTCTTTCTCTCTTCTACTAAAGAGGAAATCTGGGGCTAGTTTGGTGAGGATATCCTAAGTATGGAAATGCCAAACTGGAAGCAACCACCGGCCTTGCTGCCACAGCTCTTATGCTTCCAGTGACAGCACTTACTTGGTGTTACATGTTTGTTTCAGAGCAGTGTTTAGACCATTGGCTGTAAACTTTCATGACTTTCACTGCTTGTCTGCTATAAAAATGTCTTTTGTCTCTGAGGGTGTCTCCTCTGTGAAGCCAGGTCCTGCCAAATCATGGATTTGAATAGAAAGAATAATTACATGAGATGCACTTGCCTGTAGGAAGTGATGAGAACAAGAGTTACCACTGCACTGAACCATGTAACAACCCCACAGATATCACACATGGTGTCTCTTGTATAAATGTACCTTTTTATTCAGACACCTAAATGGAAATGTCTATAGCATGTTCATATCCAGGTTCTAAACATAATGCAGTATGTGCGTTGATATTATAAAAAGCATAAATAAACTCTTTATGTGCTAAGTACCATTCTGAGTCTTATAAATATTGCAATATTTTACTAATTACTTGTGGCCATATAATAATCACATGGAATTTATGCTTCTCAAAATGGGAGGTTACCACAAAAGTTGTCACAGACCCTTAACTAGTGTCATAAATATTCCACTGTAATCTATACAATAAGAAATCTTTCTCTGCCTCTCCCCTGAAGGTATATTATTCAATTTTCAGAGTTATAGCACAGTGATAAATTAGAGCTTAATGTTGTTGTGCCACTGAGCTAGCCAAGACTTTTTATAAGCAACTGTCTAAATGTTAATAATGCAGAAAGCAGTCACACTGCTGTGATATTGACTCCTTTCTTTCTTGCATTACCTTGGTTGTTTCTCTTTTTTCAATATTCAAACCAATAAAAGTTGTTTATACTTATTACCATTTTCAGCATAGATCATCCAAGTTTCTCAGGCAGTGCTGGTGAAAATTACCTGTGCCTTAGGCTCAGTTTCACAGTGAGCACACTCTTGTAGGGGAACTCCCAGTACAAACCTGCTCTTTCACACAGAGTGACACAGAAGTGATGTTGTGCCATAAACCAGGAGACACAGCCCTGGAAACAGGTTTCATTTGGAAAGAAGTAGGCAAAGCATCAACCTCAGAAACACTGATGTCAATAACCAGGATTAAAAGTCAACATTAGCAAGCAAACTGTAGCAGAAAGGGATGTCCAGACACTTCAGACTTTTAATACTTAACTATATGTATAAAAGTAGACCAGAGTCAGCTTTTTGCTCCCTTTTTTTTTGAAGGACTAATTAATTTTATTAGAGAGTAAGTAAATTCAGCTGCGAATCCTAGAGAATCTAATGACTTCCAGAGATTCAGAATGAATTCAGCAATAAAAGCTAATTAGAAGGGAAATGGATGCCTAAAGTATCCCTGGTGTGCATAAAGAAAGAGTATAAAGACCATTAATTGAAATTAAAATTTAACAGTAGCCTAATGCTGCATGACATAAAATTCCATCTGTTGTGCAGAGCCACTAAACAAAGATACATGGGGAATAGTGCATGGAGTCTCAGCTCTGCAGCCAGTCAATGAATGTATTTTAATGTCAGACCACTCCACAAGCAGTCTGATGTTCAGAGAGCCAGCTCAGGTAATTTCTGTAGCTACTGAATCAGAGAGAAAAAAATGAAATGCTGCATTAGTGAGACATTCTATTTTTTAATGAAGTAGGTGGGAGTTCTTCCTGCTTTTTTTTTTTTTTGTTTTTTTTTTGTTTTTTTTGTTGTTGTTGTTTTTTTTTTTCCTCTTACAAGTGGAAAACAGGTATCCATGCATTTTAGGACATATAGGCTGTAAAATTTTTGCCCAAACCATTTCTTAGAGGTGATTCTGTGGTGCAGGCACAGAAGCAGGAACAAAGTCAGTGTCCTTTCTCACAGCATCTCATCTGAAATTTCATGGAAGTTTCTGCAGAGCACATGTAAGGAAGTAAATGAGAGCTTTGAACAGCTTCCCCTGGAAATGTGTGACTTCTTGTGCTATCCATAAAATGTCTGGGAATGTCTTTTTTGTTGTTTGTGTTTTAAAGACTGATTAACAGTGATTGCTGTAATGACTTCCAGTGCACACATCTCTGGCATGAATTCCCCTGAAACATTTTTCAAAACATGGACTTATCTATTGGTGAATAGAATATATTGTACTTGCATTTCCATATTAGATGAACACAGCAATAATAATTCCAATAATTCCATGACTAGATACATGCAGAAACCAAAAAGAGTCTTGTTTGTTAGATAACATGTGAATTAGTTTACTTCTAGAAGATTTATAATTACTGAGAAATTTCCAACACAGTGATTTCACTTTCAGGCTTATGTGTTGGACTGGAAAAGCAGCCTTTCTGAAAGTGAGTCTAACAAAGTGATTGTATGATTCTTAGCACAACATGACTGTGGACTGTGATTGTTATGTGAATATTGTACATGCTGAATAGGCCATAATGTCAAATTAGATGCTATTTGAGATTCATACAGTACATTTTCTGAATGCCTACATGTACATTAGTAATTCAGCACTTGCATTCTGGGACATCTCTCAATGCAGAGCTAACAGCTACCACAGAACACACACAGAGAAAGAAAATAAGAGATTGCATGGAGAGTCACCATCACGTTGCATGGATTGAAAGAAAAAAAAGGTCCTTTATACAAAAAAGTTATCTAAGCAGAGATCAAAACAAAGGTTGTCTACAATAGGAAATTCTGTGAGTTAGCAGGAAGGAGAACTACAAAGATAAAAACAAATTCATATTCAGCTGTTTTAGGGGTATATAGCTGAAGGTAATTAAACATTGGAGGATGCAGCAGCAAAATAAAGGGGGATGACCTCTTTTTTGGTCTGAGACCAAGGTCCACTGCTGTTTTGAACAGTCCTTTTAATCATTTACAATACACAGAATATATGTGTAAACAGGTTGCTAATGAGGATATTTCTAACTTGGATTTGCAAATTTACCAAAAAGAGGAGCAAGAAGATTTTCACACAGAGTAGAAAAATACTATTATAGATTGAACTACCCATATTTCTTGAGGCAGCCAGCAGTTAATGTAACAGTAATGATAAACAAAGATATTAAGATGCAAAGACACAACAGGTGTAACAAGCTTTTGCCAGGTTGGCAGCCACTCTATGCCAGGTAAAACCAGGTAATACAACTGCAGGATATTCTGTGAGTTACAGAAGAGATCACCTGGCAGATGGGGCAGGCAAGGCAGGAGGTGGGACAAAATTGCCTGCCCTGCTCCCTCCTTGAGGCCACTCTGTGTACTTGGCTCCTGCAGGCCCATCAGCCTGTTCCTGTCCTCTCACTGCTCCTGCCCTGTGTGTCTGGGAGCTGTAAGGTACTGCAATGACTGTACAGTTAATTTGTCAATAAGAAGTGGTGCATCTCTCCAGTCACTCTACACACATCTTTCACTAAGCATCCCTGTAAGAACAATTCTCTGGATGGAAATATTTCCAATATTTCCTACAGTTCTTGTCGTTGCAGCCCTTAGACTTGGCATTTGCTGGAATATTTATCGAATTTTTGCTCTTTTGATATTAATATTTGATTCAAAGTACCCATCACAATGTTTGTCCTATTCCCAAAATGTTAATTTGGAATGAAAGAGGTAAGTGGCTGGCTATGTATTTGCAGCAGTAAAGTCAGGTATCCACACAACCTTTCCTGACTTTCCAAATTGTGTTTAGGTTCAATGCATCTATATGAAGCCTGTGAGACTGTGCTAAACCAACTGTCTTTAATTCTTCTCCCAGTAGTAATCTTCATCTGTAATTAATTGTAAGGTGTATGTATAAATAATATTGCCCATTAGTGAGATATGTGACAGCTTCCATATGCAAATGTCCCTTCCTTTCAGCCTAGGTGTAATCATTATGTACATAATACTTATAAACATATGGCAAATCATTTTATAGAATTCATTTCAGTATTGCAAGATACTTGGGAAAAATATTTTAAAAGCCATCTGCATGCAAGATAATGAGGGGTGTGACAGGCAGGCTGCTAACTGTGAAAATCCTCATACCTGCTGCATTGTTATTGCACTTGTCCTTTCTCATCATGCAATGGCAAAATATGAAATTGTTACCCTTTCCTAGAGCTTCAGCTTTTGAACCATGGACATTATCAACATAAAATGGACATGTAGGTAAAGCCAATAGAGTTTATTTTCCCATTTACTTTGCTTTTTAAAATATACTGATAGATTTAGGTACTTACAAAAATTAAAGGAAAAAATGAGATATTGTTTTAAAATTTGACAGCGAGATACTTAACATCAGTCTGTCACATCTCTCCACAAGATTAATTTGCATGATGGAAGTATTTTCTGTGTCATTATCCAGAAGAACTGCAAAAAGAATGGCAATTTCCATCTTTTTTCTTTCCTTTTTTTTTTTTTCCAAATATCTTGTATAAAACCACCATGCATTGAGACACAGAAAACTTCATTGTCAAACTGCAAAAAATCCCTAAGAATGAACATGAAACCTCAAAAAAGTTCACCTCAAACAAGTTGTAAAAATGATCTGCATGGGCTCTTGAGATGTTGTGAAAGTGGTGTCTATGGTAATACCAACACAACAATCTTGTTTGTCAAATATTTTTACCTTTAAAATGTTTGTTTGATACTTTTAGATACTTGTCCAATTTAAGTGTCACATATAGAATGATGTTTCCAGTTTTGACCTAATGGGTCAAATGAGGTTTTTTTACCTTTTTTGTATACATTGTCCTTGTGAGACAGCACTCTGTGGCTATAAAATGAAAACAATGAGCTATTTCACCAAAACTCCTCAAATATACAAAGCACCAGGGAGAGTTAGTTAACATGTTTTTCCCCCAGAAGATGTAGTCTCTATGAAAAGGCAATCAGCTAGGCTGTTCTGAAGATTTATTCCAAATGAAATCTCCCTTTCTAAATTTATTTTCTCCAGCTAAATCTCCAGCGAAATTTGGTATACTCCTAAAGAGATTTAGATTTTATGCCCATGTTTTAAGGCAATTGAGAGACCCATGGTTTAATATTTTTTTAATGTTCTTTCCTGAAGCAATTGTGTTTGACTGTTCTTCCAGGAATCAATTTTCAGGGATACACAGTCAACTCACTTTTATTGCAACCCATTTCAGCCATTAAGCAGCATAATTTCAGCTACCATGGAAATCCTGATTAAATCTACTGGCTTTATTTTGACATTTCAGCCTCCCCTTGACAACTAATTGCTAGTTTGGTGAGGTGTCAAAGGGGCATTGAATCTTTGGAGTAAAAAAACTGAGCGAGACCGCATCTTGGAAAACCATGGATTGCACTCACCCGCACGTGGGGCTCGGTACTCCAACATCCGTGGTTTCTCCATCCTCTGAGCATGGTGGTGGCAGTGACCAGTTAGAGAAACACTCAGATTAAATGGCAACTGTTCACACCACAATTTAAGAGCAGCTTCTGTCAAAGTGAGGTTTGGCTGAGGAGCTGTTTGTTGGTATGGAGAGAGGGTGGGAGAGGGAACATCCTGCCTTCTGTGGGCAGCAGGGAAAATGGTTTGTGTAGTGCCCAGTGTGGAACTGCCCAAGGCCACTCACTCAGATGAGGGCGAAGTTTTAAATAAATAAAATATGTAAATATGAGTGCAAGGTTTATAAAAGTGTAAATATTACAGGTGGGGTGGGAGTTCCCAGCTTGGCCTATGTCCATGGCCTTCATGCTCTGTGCTGGATCTATGAGGGGCCGGTGCTGGGGGCTGCCGGGCCTGCCTGAGGGGGGGCAGCACTGGGGCTGCCCTGGCCACATCCAGCCGGTTCCAGCCGGTTCCAGCCTCTTCCAGCCGGTTCCAGAGCACAGCCCTCAGCCATGGGCACGGTGGCCCAGGTGCACCTGTGTGGGTTCCACCTCTCAGGCCATGAGGAAGCACCTCTGGGGATAAATGGGAGCAGCTGGTGGGGATAATTTTGGGTTGTTAGAGCCGGGTTTGTGCTTGGTGAGGTGGAGCCTGTGTTAGGAGCAGCTTTTTCCTGAGGGAGCTGTGCCCTGTGCGGGGAAGGCAATGCTGGAGCAGCCCTGCAGGCAGGTACTGCTGTGTGCTGGCCCCTGCGCCCTGCCTGAGAGGAGCTGGGACTGAGGCAGTGGAGTAGAGCATGGCTAAAAGGGTGAGAAAGGTGTTTTACACTTTGTGTTCCTTGCTATCTAACTCTATCTTAATTAAAAAAAAAAAAATAATAGTAGGTTTGCTCAGGAGACAATGCCTTGGCTCTGCCAACCCCTTGGTTAGAGAAATGCAACCTGCGCAGCCCTAGGAGGAGGAGCTGACATTCCCACCTGAGTGCAACAAATGCTGGCTTAAGGATTCTTCTGTTTTCTTCAATGTCCTGCAAGCTTTCTTTTTTTCTTGAAGAAGAAAAAGAACCCCAAGTCTGTATATTTTGTCTCCCAGGTTTTGTCATGAAATGCCTGTACACTTCAAAAGTATTATTCCTGGCACCTGAGGGGTTTTGGGTTTTCTTTTATGCACTTGTATGTGTAACTACATGTAAATAGGATGTAAAAATAGATTGGTATTAGTTTCTCTGTTCTGCTAGTAGGATATCTTTAAAATTATTCAGAAAAGGTTTTGACTTGACTTTATCTTTTACTTTGCCTGCTGAGAGTTTTTTAGTCATTTTAAAGAAGCTGAGAAAAGTGCAGCTCTAGAAAATGTTTCATGTTGCTGTAAATTTTTATCACTTCTGGACCAGAACATAATTGTGATAATTTAATTCTGATATGTCTAACCTATTGCTTCACTGTTGCTATAGTAAAGGCTGAGGAGGCTGGAAGTTTATTTGTTCATTTTGGGTTTTTTTATTTGTTTTAGGCAGGCCTCTTCAGAAGTTTGGTTGTTTGCTTGGTGCCAGGCATTTGAATGAACCTGTAGTTAAATTGCAGTTTATTTTTTGTTTGCTTCAGATGCTCTGGGTCACTTTCTAAGACATCTCTGTTGATCAGTACTGGAGTGCCATGTGTATAAACATATTTGGGGTTGCATCCAACCATTTGTTTTCATAAGTTAATAAAATATTTTGCTAGGCTCTGTCCCACAGTCAGTGTTGAAATCAAAACAGATGAGAAAATCTATCTTGGAAATATAGATATTCTGATAGCTGAAATTTTCTCCATTTATTTCTGCTTCCTACTGCAAGTGTTTGACCTCCTATTTAGTACTGGCACCACTTTGTAGCTACTCTTTATTGCAGCATTTGTGTGACCTAAGAAAATGCTTCGAGTTTTTGTGATGTTCCCTACTGATCTTGCCAAATAGTGAGTAATCTCTAGTTAAACCTCACTTCCATCAGGGATTGCAGAATCATTAAGGTTGGAAAATACCTGCAAGATGGAGACCAACTGTTCTCCTCCAAGTCTGAGATGTAAATATTGTTACTTGTCTGAGGCTCTGTAAAATTAGTGAGAAATATGAAGAAATCATGTAAAAAACCTGGCTTTTGATCATAATTTAACTTTTTTACAGCAAATTGTAGATACCTTATGTATTTAACACACTGATATAGGTGTTTTAAAGCATGGAGGTGTTACTGATGTAACTTATTTTTTTCTACTGTGGGATTTTTGGCAAGCCCTGTTGCAGGAGTCTCACTTGTCTGGATACATGGGATAAAAGGGGTGGTCTCTCAGTTGAACACAGCAAACACAAATAAGTAAAAGCAGACATTTTGGTGGCCTTAGAAATTATCTGATGGAGAGGGCTGCTAACTTAAATCTCCTTCAGCCACACTTTGAACCCTCCTGGCATGGTGCAGTCATGTTATTTGTATCATTAAATCATCTTGAGTACTGTGTGCTATGCTCTTGTGTTCAACACCCACTCATTTTTGAAATGGAACCTGCATATTACAGTAAAGTTGAAAGGCATATAGTCTGTTCTGAAACATGCAAATAATACCCTTTAGTGCTGAGAGGAATTAAGCACATATATCAAGAGGAGAATATGTCCTAAAGTCTAATCTGTCTAGCTGTTTTCTCTGTAATAAATTACATTTTATCTGAATCAGTGTTTTTATTTTTGCCAATAGGTATCCTGAAACTTGATGCTATGATAAGTCAGGGCAACAGGAATTAAAGCTCTTTTGCAGAGTGAAATTTTGAATTTCTAGAAGCCTCACAGACTTCTAAATAACACCATGTGGTAAAACTATCCTTTGAGCCAATACATTTATGGATTAACCAAGTACTGCTTGCTGTGTTTACACATACAAACTCCCTTCAGAAATTTAATTTACAAAACATTACAGCCTAGAAAATATTATATGAAGATCTGTTGCCTGGCATTATTTTTACTTGAGTTGTAGATATATTTTCATTTTCTTGTCCCATTTGCTGTATGAGGCCTTTGACCGCTTTGGGTGGTGGTTTCTCTTCTCAAAATATCCTCAGTATGTTTACATCAAGAAATAGAATTTGGATGATGGGGAAGATTACATTCAAAGCAATAACATAGCTGTTTGGTGGTTTTGGTGTTTTGTTTGACTTTTGTGGGTCTTCTTCTTTTTTTTTTAGACTGTGATAGCAAAGATAGATACTGCTGCAGCACCACAGACCATATGTGCACGACAATTCCTTGCTGTATATTTCTGGCTTATAAATACATCTCCAAGCTTCCTTTGATGTTAACTCTTAATGCTTGTTTCTGTTTGATTTCACCTGTCAGTTACCATGCTTACCACTGACATGGTTTCTGCTCTGGAATGAACTTTCCACAAGGCAGTGATAACCCTTTCCTAGATAGCTTATATACTATAGGAAGGACACAGATGTCTGGATTTTAAATGTTTCCTAGTGTTCTGTGTCTTTCTGACTTTTTCACAAAGTGCTTTGCTGTAGTCCTAGGAAGCAACACATTTTCTTGAAATATAATGACACAACTCTACCATTTATTTCCATATTTCACTGTCCTCCACCACCTATATGGTCTTTGCAGGGTTTTAGCCTTACATCAGAATATCTGATTTGTAACTTAATCCTCTGAACTAGGTAGTGTGAGGGGTATAAAAAGCTGGGGCAGTATATTGGTTTATATAAAATAAACCCAAGACATCTTCTTGTTGGTTTAAAATCCCCCAAATTCACACACACATGCATAGCCCTCTAAAAATACCAGACTCCCAAACAGAAAACTCAGAGAATGTGTTCTTAGTCAAGCAAAGCTGGAAGAACTCTTTTTCTGACCCAGCCTCTTCCTTGTTGTTAGTTTGGAGTGATTGTAGTGTTTTAGCCAAGGCTTTCCTTTATCTCTACTAATTTCTGAAATGACAATGACAGGGTAGAGGAGTCCCCCCTTCTTCTGTCTGTACTCCAAAGGCATGTGCTGCCCCTTTCAGAAGGATGTGTGTTAATTGCTGTAGTTAGGAACAAAGCAGTAGCTAATGATGAGAATGGGCAATGTTGGGTTATTGCTTTGAGTAAGTTGTTAGGTATGATTTTTTAGTGTTTTTCTAAAGGTGGAAAACCTGACTGCCAGCCAAAATTGGAGAAGATAGGCACATGTTCTTCCCCTAATACCAAATAACAGTTAGAAACTTGAGTTGGTTCTATCCCTCCTGTGGGCTTCTATCACAGTTAAGGAAAACTGGAGTAGAGGTTTCTCCTCATGCTTTCATTCCCTTATTCCCTAGCTCTTGGTCTGTGTATGAATGTGTACATGCCAGGTTTTAACAGAAATATTACTGGAAGGGAACCTCCAGAAGTGATTGAGTAGCCTCTATTATACCTTCTTTATTGCTAACAGTCATTTCTTTCACCTGTTAAAAATACCAGGGGAGAGAGAATGTCCATTGCACTTGTGTTGGGAGGGTGAAGGGCTGGAATAGAGGCTAACTTTATTTTCTGGGGAGAAAACTGAATCTTTATTATTGCAACTGCAAATTTTTCTTATCTAGTACGCTATGGATGTGTTCATCACTTCTGGGTGACAAAAAACTTTTGCATACTTGCAGACTATCATCACATTTACCATATTCTGTTCTTTCAGCTAAGCAGTTCCAAATGCTTCTGTGTTTTGTCATAGGGGATGAACCCTGGCTGTTTCAGTACCCTGTTTCCCTCTCTCCAATTAGTCTATATTTCTTGGAAATCAAAATGAGGAGCTGCATGGCATGCTCCAGCTGAAGCTTTTCTGGCCCTGCCTAGAGGGAAAAGATTGCCTGATGCCTCTTGACTCTAATTTCCAGCTGTCTGAGGGGGGTATTTGGCTTTTACTCAACAGTGTAACATCCTTGACTCGTGTTCATCACTGATGAATAACAAACCTCATATCTTTTGCTGTAAAACTCCTGCCTACTTGATCCACATCCTACATTTGCATAGCTAATTATTCATGCTTAGGTACAGAACCTTGCCTTTGTCCCCACTGAATAAACATCCTTTGTTTTTCAGCTGCTTTCCTACTTGTCAAGTTAATTTGAATTCCTAGTTTGCCCTCTGGCTTATTTGTAGTCCCTACAAGGTTTGTTATCTGCAGATTTAGAAACTCATTGAGATTTCATAAATCTGTCCTGAAGACAAAGGTCTTAATATTTGGTACTCATCCAAATCTTGAAATGCAGTGTAATCAGGAAATGCACTTAATCCTTAAATAATGTCTTCCTTATCATGAAATTTTAAGTTGCCTATTCCCAAGTGATGTGAACATTAGGGGACCATGTTAGTTGAAGAAGATGAAAGAAGAATGCCTGCTTTGTTTCATAATTTACATTAAAAAATATCTCTGTGAAATAATTAGTAGCTTGGATCAGTTTCTTGAAACAGCAAGAAATTTTGAACAGATTTTTACAAAAATTAGAGGTCACATTTCAGGCAGATAGGTCAAAAATCTGTTAATTAATTTGCAAAAAAATGCATTTGATTATTTCAGTTTAAATGCAATTTTAAGATGTTTCTGTAATTCAAAAAGTTTCAGGTTGGCTTACTATCACTGTACAATGCATCTGTGCTACTAATAGCAAAGACAGACCTTTGGAGATACTTTTCAAAAAGTTATTTTGGGGGGTTTGGGGTATTTTTGTTTTGTTTGGTTTTTTGTTGTTGTTGTTTTTTGTTTAATTTTTTGGTTGGTTGGTTTGGAGGTTTTTGTCAGTTTTCATTTTGCTGGGGTTTTTTTTTGTTTGGGGTTTTTTTAGGTGTGGTGGTTTTTTTGGTTTTTTTGGTTTTTTGTTTTGNCTGGCAGCATATATTTAAAGAACAACTTCAATCAGGATTTGAGCTGAAATTGAAATGTTTTCAGAGTTCAGGCCAGGATACAACTGAAAGCCTGAGAATGGAGTCCTGTCCCTGCAATTTGAGACACCTGAGCCCTATTCCTGCAAAGCTTTAGTTTTCACTCAGCAGAGGAACTTGTGCCACAGGAAGAGGCTAATGCAGGATATCCTCAGCACTGGAACTGTTAAAGATCAGCTGTGCCATTAGCCAGAAAAATCTACATTTCATGTACAGTGAACTTAATTTTTTTAAGTGTCTCTAAGGTCACCATGGGGACAATCTGCAGTGCTCCTGAGATGAGAGTTTGAAGATATTGCACTGAGCAATCTTCCCAGCACTCCTATGAGAAACTGATTCTGATAGGTTCATCATAAGATTCAATAAAGTTCAAAATAATTGTCACTGGCAATAATGTTTTCTAATTATTCTCAGATCCATGAATGAGACTGTGTATTGCCTAGTGAATTTCTTTGAAGTATTTTTGTTTTGAAAAAACATTTGTCTGTGTATGTGCTGAGGGGAAAGAAATTATATTCCAAATTATGTGTTCTGCCCCATTGTAGATTCTCAAGTGCCAGTGCCTCGTGTAGTTTAGGAGAAGCTTTTGAAAAACTTGATTATAGTTCAGAGCCAGAGTGTGTCTCCACACCATGGTACAGAACAACTGTTCTAGAGGAATGCTGTAAGGAAGGGATTCCTGTTTATTCTTCTGAATATTAATACACTTAGAGTCTACATCTGTTACAAAATTGTCATGGTGCCTTGATTCACTGCACTAACTAAACAGTCCTGGAGTGCACAGAAAATGCAGAGTAACTCAGCACACCCCAGCTCCAAAGCACTTGTGGTACCTTTAAGGTAGAGTACAAACAATACTAGGAGGAGGGTTAGACCTGCCCAGGGAGATTGGAAATCTACATTGAAAATTTTTGAGAGAAAATTCCCTTCTGTTTTTAATCACGTGATGAAGATTAGTATTTAAAATACATTTTATTTTGTGTTGAAGGGTGATTTTTTCATGTGTCAGTATGCAGTATAGGGTTGTAAAGGAGGAATAAGGAAGGAGAGGGTTCATCTCAGCTGTTCAAAGGTAAGACAGAAGAATTATCACACAACTTGCATGAAAAAGGCATTCTGTACCTTATGTGCACACTGTCAATCCACCAAAAACAAACAGAACAATTGGTTTTATTAGTTTCAGAGTAAAGGTTTAAGCAAAATTACTGTAGCAGAAGGAAGTCCTTGCACCTCTGTGTTGTGGTGAATGTGTGTCATTAAAGAACTCAGGTGAGTCTGATATTTGATGATTTACACTGTTCCACAAATGGCCTTTTGTCTTAATTTTATTCCTTCAGGGAAAAGTCATATACATAGGAAAAAAATCCCAAATGTTTTGTGAGTGCTGCTGCACTTTCTTTTCCTCATTTTGTGTACACCTTAAAAATGTTACTTATATTTTTGTAGAAGGGTTTTTCAAAGGATTGTCACTTTGAATGGTATAATGGCTTTCAGCATTTATGAATATAAGAGTTATAATAGTACCTGTTTCAAATTGTTAGTAGTATCATTAAATGCAGTGAGAGTGGCTTAGAACTGTGATGGAGCACAGATAAATAATTATTGATAATAGGACTCTCTCTTCAGCTTCATTAACAGGGTTAAAGATAAGCTAGCAATCTCTTAACTGTTGTTGATAAAACCAGCCTGGGTGTCTTGGAGGAGGCTTAGCAGGGCTGGGAGGTGGTTTAGGGCTTTTCTAAGGAGGCCTGAGAGCAGCAATGCTGTTATGGCTCTTTCTATGCCTTCAGTATTTGACTTACTTCTGTTGTCTATGGAAATGGGAATTGTGAATTGCAAATTCCTTTTCAAAAGAGGTGGGGGGGAAGGATCAAAATAAAAATTAAGGGAAAGCATTAAAAGCAGATGTGAAGGATGATTGACTTTGCATGAAAAAAAGGCAATGCAGATGGTGTGTGGTGATACTTATCATTTACCAGGAATGATTAATCAGTAATGGTTTTTTTGGGTCTGGGTTCAGTATCAGAAAACAGGAGAAGATAAGCAGTATGAATCACACTTAGATCAAGAATGGATTAAGTCCATCTTTGTACTAATCATAAGAAATAATTTTTTTCATTTTGAAATGTCTGTCTCTTTATAAGTAGATGGAAGAAACTTTCTTTTAGAAGTATTTACATTCTGTAATCTGGAGCAGCCTGCTTTAAACTGTAACAGCTTTTTACTGCTTGGCACCTTTCTGAACACTTATTCAGTAATAAGATAACCATGGCCTCAGTTATGAATGACTCCTGGTCACCCAAGCCATTAGCTACGCCAAAATACCTGACAATTCAGCTTGACAAACTTAATGAGAATTCCAAGGCTGCTTAATTTATCAACCTTTAACTTTAGAATGCTCCTGCAGAGCTTCAGTGTTATGAATGTTATGTGCTGAATCTTTTGACAATACATAATGAACCTCATCATTGTGAAACCTCTGAATAGAATAATCTGATCAGTTCATTAAGACCAAAAGGTCTGAGCAAAATAATAATGCCATTGTTTACACTCTGAGCAATGAAGACCAAATTAATTTCTGGTGTAATTCCATAAACTTTAATACAGCAGCCCCATGAATACTTTTAACCTAAGATAAAGAAGTTCTTCTTTGTGAGGAATGCCAAAACTCCACCCTGACAGTCTTT
>WEIU01021692.1:481453-528191 GCA_013389925.1 Aegithalos caudatus | reverse complement strand
CTCTTGACTCAGGTGTATATTACTGGACATTCACAGAGACTGAGTTGTGTGTGTTATTTTGTGTAGAAGGTGGATTTTGAATCACCTAAGTAGTAATGGGAGAAATGAGTGGCTCATCTCCCCTGAGATGTACGAAATGGTCATTTTGTCAGAGTGACTTTAACTAGGTTGTGTTTGATATGTATTCTAGAATGGTATAGATGATAAAGCTGTACTAAGTGTAAAGATATAGTGTGAATCCAGAGAATAGGACTAAGTCTGATTACTATCAACCTGCTGCTGGAGATAAAGTGGAGATGTGCTAAAGTGAGATACTTGGGAAAATCTCCCCTGACCCATGGAGCACGCACTGCTGTGCAAGGCTGCTCAGAACAGCTAAATTAGGTTTCTGCTCTCTATTATTCAACATCTCTCTCTCAAAGAACTGTAGAGAAGGTAAACTACTACTCAGTTACCTTCAGTCCACGTACTTCTGTCACTTCAGGCTTGATTTCCTACCCTGAGACACAGTGGTGATTTGAGATGCAGGGGATGGCAGAGACCTACTTGGAGAATATTAATTGCTTTATGAAGCTTCATTTGGATATTTGTTTTCAAGCCACCACATAGTTTTCCCAAACTGTGTAACTGCTTGCATGCAATAATAATAGTAAAATTCTGGGGGTTTTGGACACTTTGTAGCACTTACCCTTCAAGTGATAAAACTGATTAGCTGACTAAGCACTTTGTGATATTTTAGGGAAGTTACCATCCTGATTAATGTTACTGGAGTAAATATCAAGGACTAAATGAAATATGACTGACTAGATCATCTTGATTTGAAAATCTTAAACCCCTTAATGCAGTATATGGCTTATCCACTTTTGTGAGATGCAGGATTTTCTGTATCTTTTCTAAAGGGCTGCAGAATTTTAAAGGTTCTTTTACTTGAAAAAATAGTTATTCGTATTCTCCAAAGAAATATAGGCCTTTCCTTTAAGGCTGCTTCACAGAAGAGTTTTAGGCAGACACCTTTCCATCCACTATGTTGAAATTACATTTCTCTGCAAAGAGAGGTCAGTTGAGCTCTGCCAATTTCTCTGCCACTGCAGAGAAATAAAATACTGAAGCCTGGGTGGCCCTTGGTGGAGGGAGTCTCCTTTTGGCACTTCTGCCAGCTACAGGAGGAGTCCTGGACTGTTCACTTCCACACCCCTTCAGTTAAAATTGACTTTATGATTACAGAGCTGGAGCCATGGCCACAACTCCTTGCTCTCCTGTGGTAATCAGAAACACAATTTAACAAAAGATGTGGGAACTTTTCATTTTGGGGGACTGTCTGTCCACTTATTCATCAATAAGCAACTTCACCAAATCATTAAATTTCCAGCTTATCTGAGTACTACCAAACCACTAAACTTTTCTGAAAGACTAATATAAAATCTCTTCTATTTCCCAGTGTTGGAATAGTTCACAGTTGGACTGCACTTGATTTATAAATGTAGAATAAGTAACATCATTTTATGCAAAAATATACAGCAATGTATTTATGATTATATTGCTGCCTTATGTTATTACCAACTCCTCCAGAAATAACTGACTTGAGCACTTTTCCTATCCTTAAAGAATCAAAATTGCAGAAACTTCTCTTTGAAAAGCACTGACTGTTGTACTTCCAGAAGTCTTCAAACTTGAGGTGAGGCAAGGGGTGTTTTCACAGCACTTACAGTTAAGTTTTGTTGTTCCTAGTACTTATTACAGATTGTGAGTAATCAAAACATGCTAGATCAACTATTACTGTGTTTAAGGATTTGTTCCCTTTGCCAAGTTTTCTATAAAGCATTTGTTGAAGTGAGATATAAGCAACAGATGTATCAAAATGGGACTTTCTTGAATATCCCTGCCATAAGACATTTCTCATCAACTCATTGCTGACACTGGTAATCCTAATTATTTTTAAATTATTTTGAAATTATTTCATATGTTTGCTTATACATGAAATATATAAAACACATCTTAGTCTAGTGTCTCTATGCACAGGGTTTTTCTTACTCATTACACCAGTTCAGGAGATGTGATAGAACTATGTCAAACTTGGAGCCAGACTATTCAGAGCTAGTTATTGACTCACAAGTATTACTTTCATAAGACAGGACAATTGTATTTTTTGGTTTCTAAATCATCATACTTAATCACAATGATAGGTATAATTTGGAGCACTACCCAGTAAATCTAAAAATCAAGCGTTTTTAACATTTTTAATGGAATAAGTACTCTGAATAGTTAGGCTTTTAGCAAGTCTGATTACTGTGTTATAGTGCACTTTCATGATTAATTCCATCCAGCACCAAAATCCCCTTGTTATTTTCTTAGCACTTCCAGCAAACACTTGTCACCACTTCTTTTCTCCATGTTTTACCCAATCAGTTTCTAAAAAGACCAGTGGTAGTTTTTCTTCTAGTTTTTATGAAATAAAGAAATCATGGATTTATTTTACCCTGTTTGTATTGAAAAAAAAAAAAATTCACGTAAGAAATACATTTTATTAAGAGTTCAATAAATCCCCAAAGAGAGACAGGTGTTGATAAAAGATGCTACTGGCATATGGATGTTAATAACCTCATTCTTTTTCTACAGTCATAAGAGAGACAGAGGTTCTGGATACTTGAATTACAGTCTAAATATACTTTCTCACCCCAGGTGAAAACAGCAAGATGTCTCACCTTAACTTATAGCTTGACCTTGTGAATAAACACTTTTTTTAAAAAAAAAGTATCTTTGAGGAAAGTTCTTAGAGATCTATGGAGAAAAAATTTATCTGTTACTGAGAACCTGCCATCAATCTGGAATGATCAGCATTAAGTAACACAGTAATTTATTTTGTTTTCATACACTTTTGAATGTACTAATTTTAGGCAAAAATAAGATGTTCAGCTAATCTGATGAAAATTGTTTTCTCAGTATGGATGACTAAAGACTTTCCAGTTCCTTTTTCCTCACTTTACTTTGGTGTGATGATCTCAGTCGGGTTCTCCCAGTCCTGTTAGAGTGTGTGCTCATTCAAAGATTTCATTCTTGACAGATAGAAATTAAAATGTCCATCTCTGCAGTCCTTTCTCTCTTTCCCCCAGGAAAATGACAGAGATGGAATGCTAGCCATAATCCAGATGAAATATGTAAGGAATTTTTTAGTGAAACAAAGAGGGGGGGGGAAACTTAGAAGATGAGATTTCTCTAGACACTGTGTGAGATTGTTTAGACCCCTTTGTCGTTTTCCCCCTGAGAAATAGTAGTAGGCTTTGCCCAAGATGGTATGACCACCACCCATGATCAAAATTTAGATATTAAAACAAAGAAGCTGAGCTGTTTCTTCTCTGCACAAAGATGAAAATAAAGCCTGTTATCTGAAATTGAGTCCTTTGCATCAGACATCCTTATGTTCATACTATGACCACAATCAAATCATGTATCAAAAGCCAGGGGTTTAATCTTCTCTGTTCTGTATAAATTAGGTTTTTCCTATTGTATTAGCATTTTCATTAAAAGCTACATTTCTTTCTAATGAATTAAATTTTTTTAAACATTCTGAAATACTTTAGCCTGTTTTCCCCTACTATGCAGTGTCTACTTCTTTTCAGCCAAGATTATCTCCCTAGGAAATGTATTTTAGGCATATTGATATGTTAAAGGTTGCCTTTTAAACAGACCATATGAGGTTTTGCCAGTGCAATATGCTAAACAAATGTGTATTTAATTCATATAGTATCCAGAACAGATTATGATAAAATGTTTCATATCAGATGTGATAAAAATGTCACCTATTGCTCACTTGTAATGTCTTTGTCGTTGTAGACTACATATTTAGGTCAGATTAAACTGCAAGGGAAATAAGTTAAGTTGGACTCAATCTTTCTGGGTCCCTTCCAACTCAGACTGTTCTGTGACTCAAATATCAGTAAGTACAGTGTTTGTTCTACATCAAATGAGACTTCTGTTCCTATCTAGAAAAGGTTTTCAGTACAGGAAGAATTTGAAGTTATGATTAATGCAAAAGAAAAAAAAAATAAATCTATTGCATTTTGTTCTAATTTAAATTAACTCCTGTTGTGGATCCACTGAAGGAGTCTTTACTAACCTGTTGGACACTGCTTATGAGTGTCTGACAGTATGGGATTTTTGTCATGGCATTCTTTATGGACTTGTAGAATAACATGGATTGGAAAGGATATCTATAGGTCATCCAATCCATTTTACACAACTTATCTCTTGGAGACTTAATAATGGGTAATTTCTTCAACAACATGCTCCACTGAGAAAGAGACTCTACATAGCAGGAGGGAGCATGTCCATTTTATTCCTGAACTTGTCCTTCTCATTTGTAGAATTTTCAAGATAGTTCTTCACACTGAGATCATAGGCAATTAACTAATTATATAAACTATATGAGTTCTGGAGGTTTTTTAATACTTAGTTTCGCCAGTGGAATCTCCAGCAGTCACAAAGGATAAATAAATTAGGGCAAATATTTGGCCTCTGGGCTTCATGTTTTCAGCAGAGATGAATGTATATTTTCCTTTAATGTAAGTATTGACCTCCTTTTTGTTTTGGTCAATACTTAGTTCTTGACTCAATTAATCTCAATAGATACCCAAACAAACATCAATATTTATTGAAATTGTGGGAATTATGTATACATGGGGGGAGCAAATGGATTTCCACAAGTTTTGTTAAGGGCTTAAATGTCTAAAAAACCCCAACACTTCTCAGTGGAATATGTAGCATCTTGAGCTTTGCCTATGACATTAAAGCACCTGTAATTTTTCCTAGTCTTTCCTTTAAAAGTTACTATATGCTTGTCCTCTTTGTGTTCTAAGAAATCCACAAAGATTTATCACAGTGTCTTGGGAAGAGAGGATAGGAGGTCTTTGGTTGCCTGCTTTTACACCTGAAATGAATGTGTTCCCAGTGTAGTAATGATCTTTTTTCTTGTGTTCCTTGGCCCCCAAGAGAAGCCCTTGTGTCACACAAGAGCTGGAAGAACTCCCCCTTTCCTATGGCCCTGAAGGGTACTTGGTGTGGGTGGTCTTTCTCTCCCAGATCTTCTGAAAGATCTGCCTGCCTAAGATGGAATTTTGCCCATGTGTCTCAACTCTTTTTCTCTTCTGAAGACTGAATGCTCATTTCTCTTTTCTTGTGTTTTCAGCAGAAGTGGTGGGAAAGGGAATAAATGAACTGAAATAGTGTCTGCTAATAATGGCATGCATTTATCTCCATTACTTTCATGCATATTAAATATGCATGGAATCAGTAAATATATTTTTAAAGTGTGAATAATATTGGGGGTTGAATGTTACATTATGAAGCCCCCCTCAGGCTGAAGCCCTGGAGGCTTCCCAGGTTTGCAGCCCTTTTCACTTCAGTGTTTCTAAGAATTCTTTTTCATTAGAGGAGAATTACTTGCACTGCTTTCCAGAATTATTTTTAAGGTAGTTCTTCAGCTGCATATTGATATGTGCTTTATCTTCATAGCTCTTTGACCTACCTACAGAGAAGTGGGGAGAAACAAACCAACCCCCCAAAAAACCCCCACCTCCCCACAAGAGAAAACAGCTGATGTTGCAGTCACCTGAAGAAACAGACAGTTAAAATGCAATTACAGGGACCCATCACCTTGCCTGAGTTGTGAGTAATAAATATTGAATGAGAGCTGAAAACAAACTGCTGGTGGAAAAATTCACTAAGTAAATTTATTCATCAAAATATGAACAAATGCCTAAAAAATATTTTTCCCTTGTTAATAGGTTGAATTCATTGGTTAAATTATTGGTTGCTAAATAAATGTGTTGCTTAATGATCCACAAAGTAATTAACCTGTCACTTTGTACACTAATTTACTAAATCCTTTCCAATCTCTCTCATATTAAGTCCTTATTGTTAATTTGAAGAGATTAGACATTTATTTAAATATATTTAACGTTTCCTGGTAAAATGTTTAAAATGAATCTGCTACTGAACCTCATTGATACCAGAGAAATGAATCTGATATTATGACTGAAAGTGTTAGACTATAAGGGCCTTTCCCTATTGCTGAAATGTTACAAGCAGGAGATTGAGGGTCAGTCTCTAGATTTATGGGATGTTGACATTGGCAGGAGTCTTTGGACATGGTATAGTCCCACCTACTCTGAACAGGGGTTGCCCAGGACTGTGTCCAGATGGGTTTTGAATATCTCCAAGGATGGGGACCCCAGCATTTCTGGGCAAGCTGTGCTATTATTTGATCACACAGTCAAAAAATAATTTTAATGGAATTTGAGATGCTTCGTTTTATGCTCCTTTTCCCGTTGTGCTGTTATCNCTGGGCAAGCTGTGCTATTATTTGGTCACACAGTCAAAAAATAATTTTTAATGGAATTTGAGATGCTTTGTGCTGTTATTGATGCACATTGAGATTCCCCCAAACCTTTTCTTCTCAAGGCTGATCAGCCCCAGCTTTCTCAGCCTTTGCTCATTTGTCAGATGTTTTATTCAGTGGAGCCTCTCTGCAGCCCTTGGCTGGGCTTGGTGCAGCATGCCCTCTTCTCTCTTGTAGCTGATAACTGGGGGCAGCACTCCAGGTGTGTCTCAGCACTGCAGAGGCAGGTGAGGCTCACTTCTTCTGACCTTCTGGCAACACTCTTCAGAATGCAGGCCAGGATCCTGTTGGGCATCTTCTCGAGTTCTTAGATTCTAGATTTTTAAATCAAAATGAAGAATAATGGGAAAATACCTATATTTCACTGTGCTGCTTTTACTGTTTGCATATATTTGTGGTTATTGATTTTGTATTAGATCACTTATGTATGAGTCTTTGCAACCACAACAATAAGTGAGAATTAGAATTTCCCCCAGCTTTTGAACAGGGCCTGCAACATTGGATAAATATAAAAGAACACTTTTCTCACCCAGTAATGTACATTATCAAATAGAGAATCTTGTAGTTCTTTTCAGGCAGAACCACATTTCTCTAAAGTGGGTGGTATGCTTGCTTACTGTATCTCAGCTATTAACTGCAGCTTAAGTATTATATTTAAAAGAATTTTAATGAAGATAAAGAAGTTGATAGGAAGAAAAATTATGCAGTCTTACTTTATCTTTCACATGATGTTTGGGACTTTGAGAAACAGTGGTCATGCCTGTTTGAAAAAGAACTCAGACTCAATTTTAAATGACAGTCCAAATTAATAGTAACAGCCTTCTGATGTGATAAAGATCCCTATTCTTTATATGGGGATACTGCTTCTGAAAGCTGAATGATAAGAAGTTTAAGGGAAGGTTCTAAGGTTCCTGTTTACCCAACTAGCCAGCCAGGCTTTAGTGTTGCTGCTTCTAAGCCCAGTGCAACACCATGAGGGCATTTCATTTCTGCCCTAACAGATGATGGTCCTGCTTTTGGAGCCAACCCCTGCATTCACCCACACTTACTGTTCCCAAGTCCACATCACAACATTGTGTGTGACCCAGGTTCCTTTCAGCTGAAACAGAACTGGAGCTTACACCCTAAGAGAAGGCCCAATGCATCCTAGCTCTAAAAGACCAGATCAGAGGTGATCCAGAGTTTGAAGAAACTGTTAAGGAAACTTTCCTATCTGAGCATCTGGGAACCACTAGGTCAGTCACACTTGAGCACCAATGACAGGCAAAGGTCCTTGTGCCTTTTCTTGTGCAAAGGGTCACCAGTTCATGGCCTCTTGTCTCCAGCTCCCACCAGAGCCCAGCTGCTGCTCTCCCTGCAGCTGCACCCCAAGCTGCCTTTACTGATGGAGCTCCCTATGGGTCAGACTGATGCTGGGCAGAGGCCAATTATCAGCACTTAGCTGATAATTATCAGCTCATGGTTAGATAGTGAAGTATCTCAGTTTGGGTATCAGAAATCCTTGTAACTCTCTGCTTTGCTATAAATACAGGTAAAATAATAACATTACAAACCCCAAAAAACTAAAACATTTAAGTTATTAAATTACCTGTTTTTAGTTAATGCACTTTCATTTTTAATCTCTTAAGGAGCTACCGTATAATAGAGATATCCAAATAAAATACAGGAACTTTTCAGTCCCAACTGAATATGTTAAACATGTTACCTTTCTTTAGATGGCTGATTTTTGAATTGATCTGTTTAAATTCTCTTCAGACAGCAATTAGTCATAGACTGTCAACAAGTGAAAACAAGATTGTGATTATTAACTCAGAGATAGGTTGCTCTTCATAATCAGATATAGATATGATACCCAATTTTATAATTTCATGAAAACGTTCAAGCAAATTAGTCTCTTAATAACTCTACGGCATTTTTATCTTTGATATTATCTCTGTCACTAGTTAATATTGACATAATATCTTCTTGTAAAAATGGTTGTCTTTCTAGTCAAATGTAGCACATGGTAGGAAGGAATGTGTGCTGATGAAGAAGCAGAGCACACTGGAATGTGTTTGAACAGCATGGCTTTCAAGTAGGAAAAAAATAACAACCCAACAAACCAAATCCACCCAGCGGGCCCATTATTAGTCTGAAGGTATTTGTGGCCATCTCCATACCAGTCATGTTTTGGCATTGATTTCTGATGCTGAATAAGTACGCTGTTACAATGGAATTTTTCCCCACGTTGCTGGCACGGCAGGTACTGAGTGTTCCCATGTCACTGTGGCTGGTAGGCAGATGGTGTGAGTACAGCAGGAGAAAGTGGGATGAGGATCCCGCTCAGCTGTGGGCTGGGATGCTGCTCAAGGCTGGTGCCAGATTGGGAGTTTTAAAGGACATCTGGGGCCTGTACAAAGGTTTCAAAACTCACTGTGAGTGTTTACATCTGAGCTCCAATAACCTGGCCTTTCAGGCAGCCTTGCAAACCAGCTGTCTTAGCTTCTAGAGCTGGGTAAGGCTGGATCTGTCCAGCACAGCTGCATTGGACACTGCACAGGCCTTTCATCCTCATCCAACTGGGGGCAATGGCAAGGGATGGCAGTGGTGCTACATCCAGCTGTTGATCACTGATATCTCCCTTTAGCTCTCATTACTGCTATACCAAAGCCATGAGCCTCAACACTGGATTCATTGGTGAGAACAGAAATATGACCAAAAAAATAGTCTTGGAAAAAAAGCCTGTTGAATTAAATTTACTGGCCTTATTATATCAGATAATGACTTAGATTTGTATGACCTATGAGTGACTAAGAGAAGGTAATTACCATTCCTGCCAGGAAAAATAAAATAAGTATTCAGCAATATTTTTCAGACCCTCACACTGAAAGACCTATTGTATGGCCACCACAAAAAAATCTGAATAAATATTGTCCTATTCTGTTCAAAATGAAAGAGGGTAATATGCTGTAATACGTGGAAACAACACAGCATTGAGAGAAGGAAAGAAAGAGACAGCAGATGCTGTTTTCCAGACTAAATCTCCTCTAATGCACTCCAGGGACCTCATTTAATCAAGCATCATTCTCACACTTCATCACGTATATTATTCAGAAATGATGAAGAATTCTGGGAATAAATTAGTCATTTATTTCAGGATAAATGGTTTTTAAAAATTATTGTTATTTAAGCTATTTTGAAAAATTTAGTTTTTCCTTTATTTTTCCCAGAGGCTCCCAGCTCAGTTTAATCAGAAACTTCTATTTGCAGGGTAGATCAGGATCCTGGCTTTCTTTTGTAAAAGTCATTTTTCTGGGACATACCTTCTTCTGTTATTGCATTCTTTCTGCCTCTGATTATCAGATTTTAAAATGTTTCTTTCAGTGCACTGTGACTTAGGGGAATAGGTTTAACAATCCTGTGATAAAAAAGAATTTCTTTTTTTCTCTGGCTGTGTCCATTAAAGTGGCTTAGTGTAAAGGAGTCTCCATCAAAATCCTTTCCTTTTTTTTTTCCTCGTGTCTTGTTGGCTGCTGCTTTTCCCTGCCCTTTTCCATCATCTGCTGTTTACCTCTAGCACTTCTCTTGTCAATTTTATAATGATGGTGCAGCACAACCTGACACTGTCCAGGTAAATATATTCAGCACTTTCTTGAAGAGCTTATACAAACTGATATTTCTCCAGGAAGGATCCTGTCATATTTAATCACCCAGAGAGGTGCCTTATCTCACATGTTGGGGGGCACAACCCAGCTTCTATAAAATATCAGAACAGTTTTCATGGCTACATCACATATTTGTAAACAGTGGCTCTCCTGTTCAATTATTTTTGATAGAGGGATTTAAATTAGGTTAATATAATTTATAAACCCTCCCTACTTGGTGCTGTCTGGGTGATAAATGGGACAGACAGATGATGGGCTGCATTTATCCTGTACAGGGTCTCTTCAGTGCACGTTAATCTACCCCTGGGCACTTCAGGCCTTTGCCAGGAGTTGTACAGGCAGGGAAGAATGCATGTGTCCTAAGTGCTAAATGGAGTTAGCTTTACCTTGAAAATGTGAGGGGGGGGAAATAATCTTATTACAGCAAGAACTATGCTTCTGTACCTCTATGCATTCTGTACATATGTGAATGTATATTTTTTCTTTCAAATAGCAATGATTTTCTGCTAAAAATTAACTTGCTTTTACGAGAAATGAAGGAGCACTCTTGTTAATTTTTTTTATTTTTAGTCAAAAATATTGTTTTTAAAGTGAGGAAATACTAATTTTTATTGTTAAAAAATTGGTTTTAAAAATCTATGCATTTCCTGTTAGCAAAAGAAAACATTCTCTCACAAAATTAGGAAAATATCTAGATAGTTTTCAATCAAGTAATGGAATCTTGATGGAAATTGAGGTGATGTACTACAAGTGAATCAGTCAAGCAACAGCCACTAAACCTAGGATCTTTCTTCTGGATTGCAGCCTGTTTTCTTTTAGGGTTTGTCATCCAAGCATGCAGGTGAATGTTGATCTTTCAGTAGTGTGTCTGGGGGATCCCATTGGTCCCTTCCAGGCCGTTAGCCCTGGTACACTCCTGGCAGAAATGGAGGATCAGGAATGAGGGATTTAGCAATTATTTGCTGTCAGGTTTTTCCCAGGATCACTGGGGTGAGATGTCAGGCAGCTGACCCTGACAGCAAAGATTACAAAGATATGATGAAAAACACTCTTAATATTTTCCATGTTAGAGTGATTTGTGCATATGAATAAACAAATTGTCCTGCCATGGTTACATTCTTAGGATCCTTGTCCTTCATTTAACAAGTGGATGAATTAATGGGACAACAAGAAATTCAAAAGAGACTACTGAGAACCAACAAAAAGAATTAAAAAGGAAAAGCCATTACGGAAACCCTTGCAGAATTGTAGAACTATTTGTTTTCAAGTGCTCAACTATTCTATCAACCATGGTCTATTCCTGGAAGGTCCTAAAAGAGTCCAGTTCCATTTCATATAAGTTTTCTCTTTTATCTTTTGATGTCTCTTTTCCCATCTTCTTATTTTTTACCCTCTTTTAGGCAGTAGGAAAATCTTCAACCAAATACAGTGGGGTTTTTTTATTAGTTTTGTGCAAGTTTAGATGATCAGAGTCTTTAAAGCAGAATGAAAGACTTCACATGACATAGTGCAATGAATCACTTTATGTCCCATTCTTTAAAAATAAAAAAGGATCTTTTTTAATGGGGTTTCTCATTATTGTTTCAGAACAGCAGTCTCTGAAAAGTCATCAGTGTGAGAAACCAATGGGAGACTGCACCAGAGAGGTACAGGAAAGCTGAGTCTCACTTTGCACTTACTCATGTGTGCTGGGCTCTGATTCATTGCAGTGAACTTCACGAGCAAGAGATTTGTGTAGGTGAAACAGTGTGTTAATGAACTAAGTGATCACATTAAAAGATCACAGTTCAAATTCTCATTAAACCTACGTTCTATAAGCAAAATGAGAAGGTATTTAACAATATGTGCTGTGATATTGTAAGAGTTCCTTCCAGCTGGAGGTCTAGGATTAGAAAACATTAACACCAATTTGTACAGGACATGATAGGCTATTTAATGCCTCTGTATAGTACATTTCTCCAGCAAGTATTTGGTATCCAGTGAAAAGCAAAATTTAGGGAGTCTGAAAGCCTTCTAGCTGCCAGATTTTCATGCCTGAAGTCCAAAGCAGAGAGGTGTGAGAAATATCTCTGTGCTTCTAGGTAGAAAGGGAACCAAATTTACTCTTTCTGGACTCAAGAGATTGAAATTCATTTTCAAGCAATAAGCCAGCTACTTAGTCATGATGCATGGCTCTAAAGAATTATTCTCCATTCCTCCTGGAAGAGAGTGCCACTAGGAAGGGCAGTTCAAGTATCATGGAGTAGGGAAAAATTTTCAGGAGACATATAACACCATGCAGTGAACAGAGAAAACATCAAACTGGGAGGCACCAATCTGCTCCAAACACCCTTCTTGTCTGCATTTTAACCATGTTTGTGATACGCACCTTTTATGTTATCAGCCCAAACCCAGCAAGTTGTATCTCAGCGCTGACCATCAGTTAGTATCCAATAATACTCCTTTCAGGTAAATATTCCTGTCAGAGTCAGTGGAAATGTTATGTAAAAAGAGTATATTTCACAGAATGCAACTTTTCCTCTTGTATATGATTTCCTTCTTCATCTTTCTCTCAATTAAGCACTTATCAGGTTTTGTTCTTATTTTTCTTGGGTTTGCAGAATTTTTAATTATCAAAATAGTTATATTTCCAAATCTTTTCCTCTCTAAAAGAGACAAATCAATACATTAAAAGCATAAATTCTAAATTTAATATAATGAATGTTGCATTAAAGTGAAACAGGTATTAATAAGAATTTAGAAGTATTTATAGTATCATTCTGGTGAATTATGGGATTTCATAAGAATGACACCTTGCTATTGTGTACAACAGATATAGAAGGGACAAAAGTAAGCAAAAACTTGAACTTTCACACCTGAACAAAATTAAATCAAAGTACTTCCTGTGCTAGCAGGAAAGTCAAACTGCATTTTGTTTTTACTGCACTTTTTAATTTAATTTCCACAAAACACGCAGAATGAGGCCAG
This sequence comes from Aegithalos caudatus, assembly GCA_013389925.1. Taxonomy (NCBI): domain Eukaryota; kingdom Metazoa; phylum Chordata; class Aves; order Passeriformes; family Aegithalidae; genus Aegithalos; species Aegithalos caudatus. Next base: position 515,186 of record WEIU01021692.1, on the reverse strand, counting down.
TCCTTTGTTCTTGCCTGTATAGATTCTGATCATGTGAAATTACAGTTTGCAGTAAAGAGGGTAGGGCTGAAACACTAATTTGTCCTCCTCTGGAAACCATAACCCAGCATGGGCAGGATGGGATGTCATTCCCACCCTTCAGCTCTCCAAGCACAGAGTAGTGGCTATAACCACATGCAGCCTTCCCTCAGTGATCCCTTGCTTTCTTCCCAGCCATATTATTTCCATATCATAATGCTTAAGAATGACTTCATCCCTAGTAGAGGAGTGCTTCCTGGGAGGGTAATTCTCTCTCTGTCTGAGAACTGAGGCTATTCAGCAGTGGGACTCCTCAGGGAAGTGCCTTTGGGGATGAAGTGGGCGAATAAAGAACTGAGAACAGAATTTGTCAAGTCACAAATCTTCACTGGCATGAAGTAGTGGAGATCCACCGGATTCAGGAGGTCACAAGGGACTGCAAACATTTTTCAGAAATGACTGCCTTAGCCCTGACCTCAGCATGATATAAATAGTGATTTATGGCTGAAAGTTTCCATTTTCTAATATTTATTCCTGAGCCATCTATTTGCACTTTTGAGAAGAGATGGGAATGGGAGAGAAGAATTAAAACTGCCTGTTTAGCTAAGTCTGGGGTGAAAAGTTCACTTCATCTTTGGTTATTCTGAGTTTCCCTAAGTTCAGAAGAAATAATTTTGGGAGTGAACCAATTTATTTTGTCATAGAAAGGAAAAAATATTAGGTTGCTATGGTTTTATATTCTACACCTTGCCTTACAAGTACAGTATAGTAACTACTGGACTGATACAAATCAGGAGCTCTTTTTATTGTAAATACACCTTTGGCTTCCCTAAAGGCTTTTCAAGTTTCCCGGAAATATAAGACAAAAGTGTATTGCAAGATAGAAGAAAGAAAATAGGAAACAGAGAGGTGATGATGGTTAGTGTTGGGTAAATTTGAACTGAATGGTCAGTTGAGCAAGTCACAGCTTAGGTTCTGCCTAGGAGAGTCAAAGACATAGTACTCAAACACAAGGACACATTCAAATGGTGATTGCAGTGCTTAAGTTTATTAGAATTTCTGCTTCTGTTTTTCACTAGGTCACCATTTTGCTTCATAAACTAAACAGCTTACAAATATTTTTGAAGTGTTTCAGGAAATTGAAGGTAAAGATAACACCATTTCTTCTGGTCAAGGCAGGGGGAGAGCGTGTTGTGGCCATGAGGGCATTATTTACTCAGCATTGTTGCCAAAGTCAAGGCTGAGGATTTCTGACCTGGAATTTGTCCACTAGAATTTATAATGGAATATCATATATGACAGAAAACCACAATACGTGAATCAGGAATTAAATCATACTGAGCCTGTCAAAATATTAGAGTTCTTTGCATTCTGATTTTCATCGTCAACTTTAATTTCTGAGAATCTTGTGACCAGCAGTGAAGATAAAATTAATGTTTGGTATTTGTGAGAAAATAAAAGGGGCATGTTCTCAAAGCAGTTCCCTTTCTGTGCAAAGATGCTCTTACTTATCACTGCCCACTCAAACATACCCTCACCTACTATATTTAAAATTGTGTGAGGATTTTGTGGGTATCCAAAAGTACTTTTCTGCTGTTCCTGATGATGTGTCATGCTGAGTATAATTATTAAATGTAAGAATTATTAGCATGGTGTGTACCTAATGCTCTTTCACTTAACAGATGGTTTATGAATATCTGGGACAACTTAGTAGCCCTAAAATGATTCATACCTCAGTTATCTGAACACATGGCTACCTTTCATCACTTGTGCTGAGTCTAAGAGGAGATTTAATAACCCAGTTTTGAAAAGAATTTCTGTTCTTTAAACATGCATGTCACCAGCATATTTTTAACAAGGAATGAGAAGCATTAATGCAAGCTGTACTTCAGCTTCCAGTGGCCAGTCTGTCATTCTTTCTTTTAATAGAATTGCTTCTAACCTTTGTATATATTCCTTGTCACATCAGTATCATTCATGTGATGAAGAATAACATCCTCTCAAGTCTATGAATCCTGTCAGAATTTCCAAAATGGGAGTCCATCTGTGCCTAGAATTCCCGTGCTCCTCTTTTTATTTGCATGTTCAAAGTGAATTGCTTCCTACTTTTTTCTTCTTGCTTTCTTGCTCATCTTCTCACATTTTCTCACTTCTTTTTCTTTTTTCTCCTGCTCTTCTGTCTCTTTCCTGTTCTCCCCCTCTCCTGTTCTCTTGTCCGCTTTAATGGTTCATTTGTGCCCTTTCACTAAGAAAATTTGCTATTAACACAGACTAATAACCTATTTTTTTTCCTTTCTCTGAAAAAACCCCACACATGCTATTTCATGGGTATCTCTAATAGTATGGATGTATCTAACAATCTAATTTTGGTAAGCTTTTTTCTCAGTTTATGTATTAAAGGCCTATCCTGGTATTAGTGCAAGAATAGCAGCCCAAAAGTAAGACACTAAAAGGAAAGTAATTTGGGCTTAGCTGTAGGTATGAAAAAAGAAAAACTGTTGAGGTCTGTATGTTTCTAACAGTGATTGCTGCAGATCTGTTATTACAGTAGGTTCTAATGTTTCTCTGGAGAGATCAATTATTTACTCTACTTACCTATGTTAATGGTGTGTCAGTGTAATTTATGACATCCAAGCACCAAATTGCAGGAAAGTGTGGTAATGCACTGTAAGTTGTCTGAAATTGCCAAGTGATACCGGAGATATTATCCACATCTCAATTGTAATCCCAGTTCCCTTCTGAGGCATGAATACTCCTGGGAAGCTCCAGCTTCATCAGTCAGATGTTTCTGGCTATGATCAAGAGTAGTAAATTAGGTTTCTGCAGTTGGTGCTTTTGAAAGATAAAGGAGCAGATCCTTAGCTGCTGCAAATTTTATACAGCCACTGATTTCCACAAACCTGTTGTGTATGATATCATCCTCCTCAAGGCAAATTATAACTGAGCAGCAAGGACTCATACTAGGAACTGCAAATCCATATTTAACACAGGATGAAAGCAGATCTGGATGTGACCTCTATCTATCAGACTTCTCTTTATCTAGTTTCACCCCTTGCATTTTGCATTTTTATCCCAGGATCATTTAGATGCTAAGTGTTTAGGAGATAATCTCATTAGAATCTTGTTTGTCTAGAAATTGTTGTTTTTTCTCAGATGGATTGTTTATTGCTCTTGATTTTAGCAGTCTTTTCTTTGTACTTTTCCTTCTTGTGGAAATGTCATATGTTGGATTTTGGCCAGGTTAGTGACAGTCAGCAATACTTGCAGTTGGTCATTGTTCATCCTGCACTATGCTTATAAAATCTGTCTGGTTCTGAGTGAACACACACATCTTTATAAAATGTTACAGTAAACTTAGCATTTGTTGGCGATCACAGTGCTGGGGGAGAAAAATCAGTTTCAATAATAACCTTTTCTTCCAGTATAAATATGTTCTATTTAAGATTTATTCCTGGCAGTAATATTTACATATTTACACTTTTTGTAAATGTAGTGCTTAGGAACTTTTGTCAGGGAGAGAGATTTTTCTTGGCAGTTCTCCCAGACTTTGCCAAGAAAAAAATTATTGCAATTATTCATGCAAGTTTTCACAATTTCTTAACATAACTTCTTTCTATTTAATGCATCATATTAGAACAATTCGTTCAAATTGATCACACAGTTCTAATGATTTTGCAAGGAGCTTATATGAAAATGACATTAAAGTTTCAGGGTTTTCAAAATAAGGGAGAAAAAGAAGTAAAAAATTGCTGGCTTAAAAAAAAAAAAACAAGACCAACTAGTACTTGACAGCCAACTTTGAGAAATTTTACCAAAATGTAAAGCCATAGACACTGGTCCTGTTCCCAGAAAATGTTTTTTGCCCAATTTAAAAATCAGACTTAGAATAATATTTCACTGAACTCATAACATTTAATTTAAAAAGAAAAGTAGAATATCACAAAATTGAAGACAATGTCATGGCTTTATATAAAAACTTTGTCATATTCCCTTTTTTTTTTTTCATTAGTTTATTAATGAACTTAACTGGTTTACATCTTGAGTGCCCTTAAGTTAAACACCAACTTTGAATTTCACTTGAAATCCCTCTGTAATTGATTCAATAGTTTAAAATGTTCTTAATTTCCTTTACTACAAAATACACTTAGGCAAAATATTAATACTGAATTTCAAGTATCCAGCAGCTAGAAAACTCCGTTGTCTGTATTTTAGGCAAGATACCCAGTGTGCTGCAGTATCATCAGCATGGAACCAAGCAGGTCCAGCAGCTTGAGTAATAAACAATGAGAGGCTCATTGACTCTGGAGAGGTTACAAGAATAATCTATTCAGGAACAATATTGAACAGATTTTCTGCCACTCAACATCTCAATTCTATTACTATATTTATACTATATTAATTATTATAATATTATTTAAAATTATTTATAGAAATATGTTTATATACACAAGACTGCCTTTCACTATTAAAAAAACTTTCCTATATTCCATTAGTATTTCCATTCTCAAATGTCATAATAGATAAATTATTAACTACAGCACAGTGTCTTCATAAACTTTCATTGCCAAAATGACAGGAGAAAATTTGGCAACACAAAACAGCTGTCTCATAATTCACAGCTCTTATTATTCACCTATTCCCAGACAAAATTTTAACTAATTAGTTTTGCCTGTTTGTTTATCCTTAGCACACATGCTTGACACCCCATTTAATTGCTGTGTTTGCCCATAACTCAACATGGTGCTTCAGGAGATTTTCTGTTCTGAAAGGACCTGCCTGCTTCATCTTCATCCCAGTACAAGCACAAGGGCTAGAAACGATGCTAAAAGCCTGTGCATTGTGCCTGTCTCACCCTGTCACTCTGCATATGTGTAATTCCCAAATGGGAGCTGCATTCCCATTTCCAAGGATCTCGTTCTATTGTGTGCCATAAGATAGGTAGACAGTAATTAAAAATTTGTGACAAGAAAAATCACTGACAACATACATTTTCAGATCCGTGCAGAATATAAGGTGACGTGTCCAGATAAATGAAAAATGAGAAGGATCATGGATTATTTGACTGGGATGAGAATTTGACTGTGGCATAAGAAAAGAAATAAGATTAGCAAAGATGTTGCATGAAAGGAGAGTAAGTAACTATGGCATTCAAATGAAATAGCAAAATATTTTATTCTTAATGTACATTATAAGCTACTGGCACCACAGTGAAGCACAGGGTCAGACTTTGTGTTTAAGGGGAAGGGGATTTCAGCCTGGGTGTGTCAGCACAGCCCCTGGGGACAAGCCTGGCACTTGTCCAGCGTGCTGCCACTGTGCTGCCAGCAGCCTGGCGAGCGTGGCACGGCCAGATGCAGGCACTGCCACATCCTGACACATTTCCCACTGCTGTGGACACTGCTGCAGTGCATTCCCTCCAGCTGTTGTCCTGAAGGAGCTCAGGTAGTGCAGCAGCAGCAGATGCAGCCAGCTGCTCTCTCTCCCCCTTCCTCAGAGGGAAAAATCTTATTTGCTCGAAATGGATTGGAGGGACAGTCCCTCGCTGTCAGGTTTCATGGAGTACATAACAAGCCTGGATCTCTTGTCAGGAAAATGAAATGAACTTACTGTGTCTGGGTGACCTTCAGGACAATGAATAACTACTTCTTAAGCTTCACATGACATATACCTAGTACTGAAGAATAGTGGTTATTCCATAAAATAAATTTAAAGAAAAAAAATTGCTCTAAACCTTTTCATTTTCCTCCACATTTTGCGTAGCATTTGGATCATTAGAAGCACGTGTGCCTATGTATTTCTCTGTCCTTCTCTTTCAATTTTGCCATTCATGTTTATTGTAAAATTGGTGAAATTACAGATTCCAAAGCAGGATTTCTGTTTGTAGCAATTGAACTGAAATGGAACGTGCGCAGTTCACTATTACACAGCAAACGTTTATTTTATAGCATGATTTTCTGGAGTGTATGGTGTTGGGTTTTTTAAAATAGGAATGTTATATCATCACTAGTACCTTGTGTTGCCAAGAAATTGCTACATGTTCCTGATGGTAATACTAAAATTAGATTAATCAGACCTGACAGTGAACTTCAGTACAGGGAATACTACATTAATTTCAACTACTCCTCTGCTTGTCTTTCTAACACACAAAAGGAAAAAGAATCAAGGTACTCCCCGCAAAAGGTTTCAAAGAGGGGTGGGGTGGCAGCAGAAAAAAGAACAGTGAAACAATAAAAATTCAATACTAAGAGAATCTATCAACCTTAAAACAATTAAAATATTCAGAGTTCACACAGCCATTGTATGCAATTTGTACATCAGAAAAGAGGGAAATCAATATTTGTTTCTTGGAGAGTTCCAACCCCAGCATGTGGTATTGATATTTTCAACAGTGTAGAAAGAGTTTTCACAACAAACCTTTCACTTTTCCACTATTAGAGAAGGTTTGTGACTTGGCTTGAACATTACCTGGTAACACTGCTTTTGTTTAATGTTATTTCTATTGGTGCTACCAGTAAAGCTTTCTGCGTGGCTATTGCTGTTTGAACACAAATGAATGCATAAATAAAAAAAAGCCTGCACCACGCAGGTGCCAGCCTGTGAGAAAATTTGCAACCAAGAAGTGCTGCAGCAAAGTCACACTGGTGTGGGTGACAAGAGCTGCTTTGTCCCCAACAAAAGCCTGAGCCCTTTGCAGGCTGCAGCAGTTTCTGGTGGGCCCTCTTTATAATTTTCTGATCTCATTGCTATCCTGCAAGCCCCAGAGACACGTCTGTGGAGGCAGGGCCAGTCATGACTTCCAGTTGTTACTGAACCTTGACACAGCTGGGACCTCTCTACTGGCAGATTGTTTTCTCAGTCTCAGCTCTGAATGGGAGGAATTCATGTGAAAATGAAATGGATCCTGAACTGGTACTATTGAAAAATATTATCTGTGCTTCTTTGACTCCTGTTTTCAATGTGTCATATCACCTGATTGCTTTTATACAGCCTCTGCATTATCAGTCAACTAAGTGCTGTGAGAGGGATAATATCTCACCCCTCAGGAGAGGGGGGAAATAAAAGGCTCCTTACTATGTTTGCAGGAGAAAAAGTAACCAACCTGTTAGAGCAGAGGGGATAGGAAAGGGTGTGCTGGAATTCAACTCCTACCTGTTATCACTGGACTCTTCTCTACTTTTCCATAGGAAGCATACAAAAATCAGCAAGAACTTGAATGGAGTTTTTAGGCAGGACCTCATGTCCTCTCCAGCAGGTCTGAGCCCTGCTCATTGCTCTGTGGCTCTCCCATCCTTCCCAAGAGGGTTATAAATTGGGCTACTGGAACCCACAGCACATTTCAGGATCTGGTCGCAAGGCAAATCTCCCTGTTCCCCCTTCCACAGCTTCAAGCATTCTGCTTTTAGACACTATTGTTTTATTGGCTTTGTGCCTCCCAGTGTGCTTCAGGTACTCTTGAATGATTTTTTCCATTGCTGTAGGCTTGCAAGATCATGTGTGAGTTATTTTACCTTTTTTTCCAGGCTGCTAGGACTGTTCTAGGTTGGACCAGCGAAACATTGCTGCTTAAAAGTCTAAAGTCTGTATGTCATTTTTTGTCACAATAGTCTGTGATGAGCAACACTGGGTGAATTAGTGGAATTTAAGCATATATGTTGCATGAAAGAGATTCAAATAAGCCAGAAATAGACATTCCTTTCATCTCCTTGTGACATGAAGTTTGACCCACATTAGATTGTTTTCATTTCAGGGAGAGAAAGATTCACACTAGAAGCAGACTTTCATTATAAGTTTTCCAAAGCTGTCATTTTTGCTTCAGCAGAAATAATTTGGTGAATACTAGAATTAAAGCCTTCTAACTTCCCCAGTATATAATTATTAATGAAAAAATAGTCTTCTGGGAGGAAAAGTCATTCTTCCTTCATGGACAAATATTTAGGCTTATGGGAATTTTTGGCTGAAAAATGCTAGGATATGACTTCATATGCATCTCAAGCACAGGAATGAAACTGTAAGAATTCAGAAAATGTGAGCAGCACTGAAAACAAGACTTCGCACACAGTGTTCAAAATATGACCTAGAGAAAGTGATTAGATTTCTGTGAATTAAACCCTCAACATAATCACTTGAACTTGACATCTATCTTAGTACCTGAAGTTCGATTTTCCTGTCAGAGAGACATAAAAATAAATCTCTTAATTGTTAGAGATGATATTGTTAACAATTTCACCCAAGAAAGGGTGATCACAGTATGAAAAAACCCATCTGTCTGGAAAAATCATTGACATTTTGAAATTAGAATTAGGTGCCAGAAAGATGCTTCTGACCTAAATTAAACTAAAATAGTAAAAATGATGGAATGTTTTATCCCAGAACTAGAAGAGAAAGTAAAGTCACTTGACAGAAAAATGTGGCATAGCCTTATAAGGCTAAACATCCAAGCATCCATAGGTCAGCCATGTGAAACTTAGGGAGAAGTCCCAGGAGCCCTGGGATGTTATTTTCATATTAATATACAATCATGTGTTTGTGGAGGTAATCTGTAAGAGTTTGATTTCTATTTTTTTTTTTTTTTTTTTTTTTTTTTTTTTTTTTTTTTTTTTTTGAAACAAATGCCTTAATATCTCTGGAATCTGGCCCTCAAAACTTGAAAGGTGCAAAGTCACTATGAAAAATCCTGGCTGTTATCTTATTGAAGTTTACATCAATCTTTCAAACCCAAATGCTGAATTCCTGTTGTCATTTGCCTTGCTAGAAATATTAGTTTAATTTCCTGATACCGTCCGTCTATCGATTATCTACAGAACCGATTCCACGCACGCTCCATTCCCACCCCTGGGCTTCCCTCTAGGAATACCAGCTGTGGGGGAGGGAGAAAAGAAGCAGAAGTGGCTTTGTAGGAAATCCATCCGTGTTTGACAATTTCCTTCGCGGATCCCCAAAGAAAAATGCCTTAGGAAGCGCTCGCTCATTGTCTCTGATCAAACCGTGTCTGCTGGCAGCCGCTCTTCAAACGCAGACAGGCGCAGGCTGATGGCTGGGCTTGTGCCCTTCCTGCCACGGGGAGCCACGGGACACCTGCCTCTGTCTGTGCTCCAGCAAAGGACACAAAGGATCGCCACCTGCAGCGCCTTCAGAGGCAAACCCAGCTGGAATGAAAGCACAACGCTATTTGCATGAATAGCTTCCCAGCAACGACTGAAAGATGGGCTTTAGGGAAACGGGCCGTTCTTCCAGGTTCTCCTTACTAAAATTCTGAACGTGGAGGAAATCGTGCTGACATAACAGAGATGCTCCAGTGTCTCCCAGTTTTGTCCTCAGATTTCTGTTCTCAATGCAATGACTTTTGCATTTCATCAGCTTTTTATCCACATCCTACAACAAGCACTTTTTTGTGCACTCTGTTTATGCCCTATGACGTGCTGGGTGTGCATTGGAAAATTCTGCCCCAGCTCAGAAGTCCGATGGTTCTGTGCCCTGTTCCCCTCTCAGAAAAGGAAAGGTGGCCTCTGCTCTGGCCCAAGCACTCGAAGAACCAGCGTGGATGGAGCTCCCTGACAATAAGTTCATGCCTTGATCTGATGACATTTTAAGACTGGCATCAAAACAACAGTTTGTCTGAATGAATATTCACCTCACAAAGCCTCCAGTTTGTGACCTGGCCAAAAAAGGGAGAGGAATTTGTGTGTAACTCTGGCTGTTGCCCTTGTTGAAGTAACCAGGGCGATTGTTTGTGCCTGCAGGGTCAGAGGAGGATGAGCCCAGGGTTAATGGCAGTCAGGACCTATGGACTCACATCACCCTGGAAACTTTGCAGGCCATCAGCATGACACACAGTGCTTTCATGCAGACCCTGGGCTCCAGAAGATGTGTGTGTACAGGTTTGCTGTTAACCTCAAAAAGCTTCCCGTGGCCACTCTAAAAGGGACAGGGAGCCAGGAACCAAGTGTGGCTCTGGCAGGTGGGAGCTGTGGCCTCTCCTAGCCAGGTGTGGTGACAACCCTGGGTCAGGATCACACAGACTGGTGATGCAGTGCAGCTGAAAAGCAGATCCTAAGGGAAAATTGGGGCCAGCTCTCACTTCCAACTCTCTCCACGCTGACTTCCATCAGCAGAGGAGCTGACCTTGGGCTCGGCAGCCCAGGCTGGCCTGTGCCACACACGGTTGCCCTGAGCTGCAGCCTGGTGCATCCAGCTGTGAGCAGGGGGAACACCCAAGCTCCAGGTAACTTCATGCTGAATGGATGCTTTAAATGTGTGGGGCTTTTCTCCTCTCTCCACCGTTCTAGAAATGTAACTGATTGTCTGAAGTGCAATCAGTGCACACTTGACTTTTGAGAATGATACACATAAAAGTGTTATAGAAGGCAATTCACTGAAGTCAAGTGTGCTTGAATCACATTTTAGGTAATTGGTTGGATTAAATAAAAACTGACAGTAATTACAAAAGTATGGTTTGATTTTGATTCTGCTCTGCATTTTGTCCATTTTTAAGCTTGATTCTTTTTGTACCTTACTGAAGTACTTTTCCTTTATCTTTGTTTCTTTGTTTTCTACTTAATAGTCACCGTTTCCATTCAAGAAACATTTTTCTTCAGTTTTCAGTACCTGATTAAGAAGTTCCTTCTGTCCTCATCTTGCTGTCCCTTAGTAGTCTCCACTTGCCTACTTATTACCTTTGGTTTTATTTATTCTTAATGGCCCCAATTGGAAAACTGTTATTGTAGCATTTATTTAAACCTGACTTAACCATGTGTTGAGTCTCTACCTGGTTCAGCATGCCTCAACTTGTTAATTTACTTGAAGAATTGGGATAACAATGACTCTGTTATGTTCTCCAAATTAACTACATTTCTCTTTGCCATAAATGGTTTAATATCAACAGTGGAAAAGTTTCCAAGTAAAATTGAGGGGGAAAGAGAAATATGAATGATAGTGCAGTTTACATCTAGCCCATTGCATGTTAGCAACTTAATGTCACAGAACTCTCTTGGTGAAGGTAAATACAGGAGGAAGCAAAGGCAAAAGGAAAAACAAAACCCATATTCCAACGAATATACAAGGTATGGATATGTATTTGAGCTATGTCCCAGTAGTGTGACAAGATTCTGAATGAGGTCCCAGCAGAGGTGTCAACGTTACATGTTTGGACATCTTACTGTTACATTTATCTACCTCACATCCTTAAAACTCTCTGGGGCCTCAGTATCATCATAGGAGATGCCATCCAAAGTTCTTTCTAAGGCTGAGCATTGGAAATGACCAAGGATCCATTTCATGATTTTATCTTAGGACCAACTCTAGCTCAGAATCTTTCTTCTTAATACTTTGGATATGAATAGCTAAATATTTATAGGTGCACTTCTGCATACAATTGCCTGGGGGATGTGTTACAGTTTATTTGTATTCATGATCAGTGGCTCTGTTTCTGAAATAATTGTGGTAGTACGAATTTTTTCCCAAGCTTTTCAGTGGCCTCAAGTATTGTATTCACATCATTCTCACCCATATTATATGCCTGTCAAAGCAAGCTCAAGCAGAGAAAGCTAATGTTAAAAACACACGGAAATATTAAAAGACTTGAGGATAAACAGGAGTGCTCCTCATCCAGCGAACTTCTTGCTTGAGGGAATGTGGGTACACAACTTCCCTCGTGGCTGGCATTGGTTAGCAAATCATTTGATGCACAGTAATTGGAAGGACTGGGTGCTATAATAAATGCTGGGGTGAAGAAGAAGCACTAACACGTATAAGTAAAATTTAGGGCCAGCTCCTGAGTGGAAATTTAAACTAGATGAAGCTTTCCTCCCACATATTGACTCAGGCATTTTGATTCAAAAAGACTGTTGAGCTACACTTGGGGGGTTTCCGAGTATTTCTTGGTTTTAAATGGTATTTATCAGGATCGTTCTGTCGTTTGACATTTAAGCAAATGGGAGCATAATACACTTTCTGAAATATGTAAATTGGAAGCATCTATGAATGGGTACTGAATACTCAGTCACTGACTAGAATTTAGTCTGCAATTAACTAAACTAACATTTATTTATTTTAGGTGCATACCTTCTAATGGAATGCTTCACACATAAGTAATTAACATTATGTCACAGAGACAAATGCAAATATATGTGATTCATTTTTTGCCACACAGATTTTTCTAGTGACAAAAAAATATGGTTTGTCTCTGCCTGTCTCTAATAGAGTTTCCATTTTCTATACTCTGTTTACCGTTTGTTGCAAATTAAACCATGTCAAACTGACAAGCTACAGGTTTTTTCTAAAATTACTGGCTTGTTAGGGGTGAAAAAACTTCTTTTGGGAAAAAAAATGGATGTGCTTTTTCAGCAACAAGACTTAAATGAAAGCAATTCTCCGTGCCGTTGGCACAAATTAATTTGGCTCAAGTGAAAAGCAAATTAAACCTATCACATGTACTTCTTTTATTAAAGGCAAAATATATATTTCTACAAATAATTGATGGTGTTTCCACATATTTGTGTTCATTTTGCTATCCAACAGATTACACAGAGTTCAGTGCCCCAAATCTGACCCGCCTTGAATCATTCATTCAAATCTCCTGGGTCAGGTATTAGCTTACAGTAAAGTGCACTGAAGCTTCTCTCATTAGCCTAAAATCCCAGGGGCAGAGAAACCACTCCCCTTCAGTTCAAGACTTGTGTTTTTGGATCCCAGTGGTATGTTAATGCTGCGTTTTCTGTATGTGTATACACAAATCTATTTTTCCAGCATTTCAACTTGAAAATATGCAACGGCTAATGAGAGAGCCTATGTGAGCAATGGGAAGAGAGAGAGGAGGAAACATTCATTGCCATTGCTCTTGGGACTCCTCATGCTCTAGGACTGGGTTCAGGATAATAGAATGGCTGTGCTGGTCAGTGTCAGAGCACTTCTGAGATGGGGATGTGTGTCTGAGGCCTTCACCAGGTTCCTGACACAGGGGTGTTCCCTGCCAGTGCCAGCAGCCCCTCCCCAGACATGCAGGAGTGGAGCCCTTGAGTTCACTCCCCTGCATCCAGGGCCAGCCTGCTCTGCTCCCCTGGGGCTGCTGCTTTCCACCGTGTTGCTGTTCCTGCACATTGGTCTGCTGGTCATTGAAACATCCAGGAGCAGGCAACTCTCAGGCACACCTTCTGCTCACTGGGCCCATGTGCTGCACAGTCCCTGCCTGTTCCAAACACCAGTGGCCATTTGGTTTCCTTCTCAGGGCTTTGTTTCCATCGCAGAGGCAAATCAATGTTTGACCATCTGATTGCCCCAGGCTTTTTTTCATTCAGCATTTGTGGATTTCACACATTTGCAGTTGTGCTGACTGCTCCTTCCAGCTGCACAAGGACAACCAGAGTGAACATTTTCCCATGTAAAATGCATTGCGTGGGGACTGTTGGGCTGTGGAGGCTGCTTCCATGATGTTACTGTCCCAATTTTCTATTGAGAAAGATAATTGGATTCAGGCAGTTAAACCATTTTGTAGATACTGCAAAATCTAAACTGTAACAAACACATTATCAAGTATATGGGAGTTGGTATTAGTTCCTTTCTTCCTTCCTGAACTAGGAAGACCATTTTTCTAAACTCCTCTAGCAAATGGCTGTTCCATACTAGAAATTCTCAGTGTTAAAAAATTGTGTTGACATCTCTATAAAATACTTTCTCTGAATTTTTATTCTCTCCTTTAAACCCTCATTGCAATCTAGATGGAAACCAATGCTGAAATGACAGAATTTCTTTGCCAGTCCAAAAATAGGGATTAGCCTGAGTGTAATTAGACTGAAGGTTGGTGCAAAGCTACACAGGCCTATGTAGATAAGAAAAAGATGAGTGTTGATTATTCCTGTGCAATACTGAGAAAAAGTAACTTATGGTTAAATCACATGTGATATATCATGTTTATTAAACTGTAGTGTTAAATCCTGGTTTATTGTTTTCCTATGAAAATGCCATTGATGGATACCTGAAAGAAAATACATGAAGCAATGAGTCAAGTTAGGAAAGTTAAATAAAATTTTTGAGTATTTTTTTGACAAGAATTTTTATAAGATTCAGAGGTAAATAGTAATCATCTGATACAAGAAGTTGGTGAAACTGCATTTTTCCAGCTAGTCAGCATCTTTGATTAGCTCTATCCAGTGATTCTAGATCTGGTTCAAATAAAGTAGCTTTCTACAGACAATATATGAAAACTCTGAGGGAGAGATTAAAAAAGGCATGTACAGATTCTGATATCTGATTTACTGGGGTATTTAGCCATGTGTATAAACACATGAACTGCAATATCTGTGACAGGATTCATTTGCCTAAAGCATCTAACTTAACTGGGAATGTACAACTTGGAAAAAGGATTCTGTGAACACAGATAATGAAGTAAGCTTTAAAAACTTGACAACAGCAGAGGAGAACTAGTGAAAAACTTCTCTCAGAAATGAATAGAGAATTTTCTTTTTTCTAAAATTATGAGAGCATATTTGTTTGTGCCTCACCTCTGCCTAATGCTTTCTGAGGTGCAGCATGGGGAGCAATGCCAGATGAAATCCAGACACAGATGAATCTCTCAGATGATCACACCTCACCCCCTCCACTCTGACTCAGTGAGCTGCAGGAAGGATTTGTTCCAACCCCATTTCTTTTCCTTGGGGAACCATTCCAGGTTTTGAATCCAATGGCTATGTTTGGCAAAGGACACGTGCTCTGCTTCATGCCAAGGTTTCTGTGACATGGGCCAGCCTCGGGATCCATCTCCTTTACCTCTGTCTTGACTTACTCAGCTGTGAAAAAGTAGCTATGTGCATATGTTTGGGTGTACAGGCATGTGAGCAGATGATTCATCTTGCTCACTGTGAAGGCAGGTGTGAAAAATTTGAAGAAAAAGACTGCTCTTATACAAAATTCAATACCAATTTCATAGAAAATCACTAAAGAGCTGATTAATGAGGAAGATCACTTAATGCTTCCTAATTAGATTGATGGTATTTACCCAATGCCCTTAATTCATTGTGCATTGAGGAGAAATGGCTAATGCTTTCATTTGAAGGCTTTGTTTATTCCCAGTCCTTAATTTCAAGGTTGTCATCCGTGGAGTGTAATTTCCTTTTGCTTCTTTGCATTAACAGTTCAGTGTAAATAACTTGGCTGGTTAGAACCAAAGTAAAAGGAAGGTTCCAATGTTGTTATGGAAAAGCTCTATGGGCAGAAATGTCATCATGGAAGCAGGACAAGGGGAAAACATCATCATGTAAGGGTTGCAGTGTTGTTCCAAAGACAAGGGAACGGGGATGATGGCATCGTAAACTGACCAGTACGATTTGATGATTATATAATTGCTGGAACCAGATATTACAAGAAGTGAAAAAAATCTGAAAGACCTAGAGGAAATGCTCCTGGATCCAAATCCTGATTTCCCCACTGTGCAGCTGCCTATGGCCTCTGTTCTAATTCCCATCCATCTACAACAAAAGATGAAATTACCACAATAGCTTTCTTTCCAGACTGATTAAATGGAGCAGGAAAATAGACAACAGAACTGGTAATACATTATAATTAGAAACTTGTTTCAATGTAATAATCTAAGGCATAATTTGTGACATAAATCCTATTTCAGGAAAGCACTTAAGCATATATTTAAGTCTATCTTTATTGACACAAGGCATTTAAACATATGCTTCAGTTGAAATGTGGGCTTAAAGTCAAATTAAATTTAATATTGAAATATATATGCAGACTTACAATGATTTTTTTAGGAAGGTTTTCCCAAGCGAGGATAACTTTAAGGGCATTTTATTTTGTCTTGAATTAACATTGATTTTTGCACAAGAAAGTTATCCAAGGTATATTGTTTCCATCTTTCTGGGAAACCCTTTGGTTAGACCAGGTGTTTTAACCCCTTGCTTTCAGTGTTACGGCATTTTATAATCCCTTAAAAAAAAGTTTTAGCATGCTGAAAATAAGAGGAAATCAACTTTGCAGAAGTTTCATATTAGTGTACTTCAGAACACGTAATTTACGCTTCTGTGCAAATTGGCAAATCCTTTGGTTCTCTTTTTCTATTTCCATTACATCTTTGATTTCTACACATCTTCACTGTAATTGGTCTTGTGTTCTGACTACACCTGTTACTGAAAATCTATGATTCCAGACAGACACTGTGATGTGTCAAGTTAGGGGACAAAAGCGTTTGCTATTATTTGCCAAATGTCTTCCTCTGGAAGGGTAGAAGAAAACCTAAGACATGTATGATATTTAGAAATTGGTGCCAAAGACTCTCCAAATGGTTAGTTTGTGGCCACATCCATGGAGAAAATATCTTGTTTCTAGTCTCAGGGCGCTGTATAAAAATAAACCTTTGTGTGGCACACTGCCCACAGCAGTTTATGCTCACAAGTCCATCAATGAGCTCCAAGTGCAGGTCCTCTGCATGGCTCCTTACTCCTGTGAACAAGGGATGTTAACAGTGCTCTCCTTACCTCTCCTACTATCAGGCCTTTCTCCTGTAAATCCATTTCCTCAAGTTTTCCTTCCTGTAAAAACATTTTAGAGGACAATTGCTTAAATGAATAAGGCACCTAGTAATCAAAAACATGGCCCCAATCAGGGTTGTTTTTCTTTCAAGAGACTGATAATTTATTTTCTTTGCAAATCACATCACAGAACAAATCACATCAGAGGAAAAGTCATGAAGTATATTCTCTTAGGCCACTATAACTTACAATTATTTGTATATCATTCCCTGAAAGAAGTGATATTTCTGTGTCTTGACAAATTATTCTGTCTAATTCACTCATCTGTCTCATAGATTCTCATAGATTCATCCACTCTAATTCTACTTCCCTGACTCTCCAAGTAAAAATGAGAGAGGAAAAACCTCTGAGGAGAAAAAGAAACTAAAATTAATACTCAATCTAGCATAAAATAAAATTAATATTATGAAAATTGATCACTTTAGTTTGCAGTAAATACTCTGCTTGTAAATAAAGACACTATTTACTATTAGGAATGTGTGGAAATATTGTTTTTATATAGAAGATCTAAACAAAACCATCAATTTGTGACTATAAAGGTGCTTTTTATCTTGTTTTCTTTCTGTACCATTTACACTTGCAAGTGTAGAATCTGTTTTTGCACATCTGACATTATTATTTGAGATTTTTTTTTTTTTTTTTTTTTTTTTTTTTTTTTTTTTTTTTTTTTTTTTTTTTTTTTTTTTTTTTTTTTTTTTTTTATTCCTTCTCTTTCTATTATATTCCACTTGAAGGTTTGGGAAAACTAACTAAAAAAGGGAAGAAACTAAACTTCTACTGATTTCTTCCCAAACAGTTATAGAGGAGCATGCACTAAGCATCCAAAATGTTTCTTTTTTTCAGTAGTGTATTATCCAGTTACTGAAGTTACTGAAGTTTTCTATTCAGTAAAACAGTGGGTTTCAGAGGAAAACAATAAAACTCTTCCACATAGCACTCCAGCATTTCCCCACTCATTTTAATTGAGCTCTTGATGACTTTTGTGCTACCTTTTGGAAAATAGCTGTTCTGTAACCAAAAGCTGGGCTGTTACTCTACATGTATAAACCCTGCATGCTCACGTACCTGTGTGTCTTCCAGAAATGCTTTGTTGTTCTAACTTTTGGTAGACTTCCCTCCCAAGCAGAAATACAGGTAAAGAATCCAGGAGCATTAAACAAAATCTTATTTTTATTCATACATAGTATTCGTTTTGTTCTCTAAGAGCAAGTAGTGTGAAGGACACGTTCAGAGAACAAAACATCCCTGTTAGATACTGATCTAAAAGCCCTAACAGAATGTGTTTTGTTTTGGTTTTACAGTTATAAATAATTTAACTTGTTTTAATTATTCTCAGGAAATAATTTCAAAGTCTCTACTATGAAGATAGCACACACAGGACTTTGTTTTTTTAAATATCAAACAGATTTAAAGTGATACTTCAAAAGTCCTCTATTCAGCAGCAATCAATGTAATGTGAACTAAATAGTTCAACTGTGCTTCTGTGAACATAAAAGCAGAAGGTTTGTAAAGCTGCCTCACAGCAGCAGCTAAACATCAAAACAATATAGAAATTTAAAAATAATGATGAAAAGTGATCGGCCCTTTATCAGATACCAAAAATATTTCAAAGGGTTTTTTAAAAAAACATGTGCACCCTTCCAAACTCCTGTGTCTGTGTGTATATAAGGTGAAGAACAGGAACACTGAAAATGCAACCAATGTATGTTTTATGGCTGTTAGAATTTAGCCTTGCTAAATCGGAGCAAGTTCCACCATTGATTTCAATAGTACCTGGCTTAGGTACTATTGAATTTAGGATTTATATCTTTCATAAAATTCAGATTTTAATAACTTTAATTCCCTGATGGCTGCAGAGTTGCTAAGGAAGCAGCATTTGACTTTATGTTATGAACTGCCTGAGGATCAGCCACTGAACCTGAGGGATTCTGAGTCGAGAATGTGGGAGCTGCCTTCCTGTGTGCATTTGTCCTGCCTTGTGTCACATCACTGACCTCATCTGCAGTGAGTCCCACATGTCACGAGTAACTGGTTTTTTGGGTTTTTTTTTGCCAGCTTACCAACAAAAAAAGAACCTCACAAAATGTTATTTTAGTAATTAATGCCTTTAACCGCTATTGAAATTCCAATTTCTATTTGGGAGCAAGAGGCTTCCATGCCAAGTGCCTTCCTTGTCATATATGTATAGAAAAGCTGAAATCTGCTGTCTAGAGGCTGAAGAGTTCCTCTTGTCCTTGCACTTGCTTCTGTTGGACTTGTTCAAGTTTCTATAAGTAATGTTGCACTCTGAGTGAAAAGGGAAAGAATCTGAGGGCCCTGTGTTAGGGAATCTTGTGTGACATGCTGGTGGCAGATGAAGGTTCACATCATTGCTCTAATGGGAATGAAATTGCTTATAGAGCCTGGAACAGCTCCAAGATGAATGAGGTGGTC
Organism: Aegithalos caudatus; assembly: GCA_013389925.1. Lineage (NCBI taxonomy): Eukaryota > Metazoa > Chordata > Aves > Passeriformes > Aegithalidae > Aegithalos > Aegithalos caudatus. The sequence continues at coordinate 496,206 of WEIU01021692.1, read as the reverse complement.
TGTGATTAGAGCAGTTATCTGGACTATGCAAGGTGCAGATTAGGCTGTCAGTGTGAGGGGCTCATTTCTTCCTCTGAGCCACAGCCACAGGATCTCTGATGTTCTGGGGTGGTGATCAACCTCTTGCTCACGCCTCTTCCTTTCAAAATGAAAAACAGAGAGGGTTTTTGCTACAACATTTCTTTTAGCTAGTATTTCCCTCCCATGTCTCATCATGATGCCACTGAGAACGTGCTCACTCCGTGCCTCTGAATCCCTTGGTCTGTCTGAAACAGGAGGTGAGGCCTGTATTGGGATCAGATCAGCCATCTCTAATCACACAGCTGTGAGGAACACTGACTGCAGACTGCTGTCACACTGTAACACCCATGCTCTGCCCAAGATACTGTATGATTAGTTTTTTTTCTGCACTGTAATCATTTGGCAGACACCTCTAACACTGTAATCAGTTCAAAACGTCATGCTGTGTTAGCTAAAACTTACAGCAATCAGCCCAAGCCAGAGAATGGTCAGACATCAAGAAAATGGAATTAATGAGGTGGTTCTGTGTTTCAGAAAGTAACATTATTACAAGTCAAACCAGCAGGGAAGTGCACTGTGGAAAAAGAATGTTCCCAGGATCTATCCAGAACTGTTCCCATCCTATTGCTATTGACTCTTATCACTGTGGTTTCACCACTTCTCAGGGTTCATGTTTGCAATCTCAGTTTCTTATGCAATCACAAATGCTCCTGAGAGCCCAAGGTAGAGTTTGTTTGATATCCAAATGTGTCACTGGGCTATTTGGATTCAGAACAAAGCAGAATCCACAGTGTTTCTTTTCTGTGTCATTTTTCTAACGTGGCTAAAAGCAGTGAATTGAAACACTTCCAAGTGCATAAGTACACACACACATTCGTACTGTCAGCAAGTATGAAATTGTTATTTGAAACCAGAAGGTGGCTCTACAATCAAGCTGGGCAAGCTGAAACCATAGAGATGCAGCATTCAAAATTTTTCTTGGTACTTTCAGTTCTCTTCTTCCTCAGTGAAAACACCCCAGTTCCTATAAGCANACAGAAGCAAGACTCTGCCTAAAGTAGAGCATGAAGTAATTTCCCTATACATATATATATATATTTTTTTTTCCCATGGCAAAGACTAAACTAACTTCCACCCAAGTCCTTTTTTATCAGGATAGGGCACAAAGACAGCAGAACACTGATGGCTTTAACTGGTTTCTGCTGAAGTCAGTTGTTATCTCGCTGCTGATTTCAGTGGGAACTGCTTAAATCTAAATATAAGGTGCCTGGAAGATCCTTCCCTTAGCTGCCTGTGGGAGGTGTAAATGGCAGGTTCCTACAAACGTCAGTCTGTTTGTGAGCTGACTTTATTTTAATGTTTGCTATAAAGCTATCAATGGCTGGTCTTTGACATTACTCAAGGGTATTGCCCAGAAACGGAGCTGAAGATGACATGGCATAATTTGTCTAGAATAGCACACTTGGCTGGTGTTGTTTTAGTATTTTGTAACATGAAGAATTTATATTACAGCATATATCTTGTATCTGTCTTTGCCCCCTTGTTAAGCCAGCAGTAGCTGTAGCAGTGTTTGATAAGGAGATAAAGGTAACTTCTCACATTCCTGACACAAAACTCTAAACAAAGCCCACATTTGGAAAAGCAAACTCTTTTTTTTTCTAAACGCATTAATTGTCAAGAAATTCAGTGAAGCCAGTGAAGTAACTCCATTGCAAGCCCCAGGTTAAATTAAAACAAGCTCTACCATATCTTTTCTTGGCATTTGATTTGAAATACTACTGTGAAAAAATAAGAGGAAATTATAGGGGTTGTGTACTTTATAGGAATTTTAACATGTGGAAACCACTTGGTTATATTGTGCATTCTCCTGCTGTGTTAATTGTTTCAAAATTTCAAACTACTGGTTATGGGAAACTGCTGAGTGCTTTTGTTTCTGTAGAGGGCTGTACATGCAGGAGCAAAAATCCTCAGCAATTGCTTGAGTTTACATTAATGTAATAATCAACACTGAGGTAGTTTTGTCCATGGCCCAGTTTGAATTACTGAGATGTGGGCCTAGTTAAACACTGTTGCTCTAGTTTTCTGCTGGTTGAAAGGTTGAAATCCATTTCAGTATCACTTCTGTGTAGGTATAGTGTAATGAAGTAATGTAAGTAATGTAGAAATAAATGAGGTCAATTCACTGTTACACACATGGAGCCTCAGAAGAAAAGATAATGCTTGAATATTTTTTTTTAATTTTTTTTTTTTAAGCTTGTGCTCAGTGTAATTAAATGCAATTTATCCTGACATGCTTGTCCTAAAGGGCGGGTAGAACTTTCAGGATATCAAACTGCTTCCTTGTAATTTATTAATTTCATTACAAAACTGCAGCGCTCCAGGGGGTGTGACATAATATAACAGTGTTCCTGAGTACCAGATTTTCATTTGCCTCTTTGATTTATCTGACAGATACAGGGGCAAAACCCCACATGTAACTGGAAAAATCCCTATAGACTATGCCTATGTGACTGCTAAAATGCACAGGTTATTTCTGTTAACAATGGCATGAACTTGTGTTGGAAATGCTCCCTTCTGATTTGGCTTTCTCTGGTGAAATGAGATGTTTTAGTGTTTCATTTCTGAATTTGCTTCCTGTAATTGTGTTCTCCCCAAACAAACATATCTCACATCTCAATATCAACTCCTTTCACAAAAGATGGGTGTGATAATTCTTCCACGAAGCTGTGGCTTGCTTTTGCTCTCACAGAAGTTGTGGAAACATAGATTCTATAAAAGTTATAATTTAATTCCAGAATAGATGGAGATTAATAGGTGCTTTCCATCCCCCCAAAATGACACTGAATTTAAGCTTCTGGTACTGTTAGGCCAGAGCTTTTCAAAATCCCTGAAGGTTATATTTCCTTTCAGTCAGTTATGCTGAGACCATGAGGTTTCTTCATTCTGCACTTCCTCAAGTGTCACTGAAAAGCTCTTATTAATGGAACTAATTTTTGTGTCAGTCTTTTCCTAGAGGAAAGCAGGAAATGGCTCAACTACTATCTTTTTTTCCTTAATATTTACATAGAATAATAATGCACTCATAGATAAATAGTAATTGAGGTGGATCTCTATCCACTTCATTAAAATGTGCATCAACAATTCAGCCTTTTGCTTGTTGCATATCAAACTGCCCTCTGTAAGATTCTGCTACTAAATTCTACTTAATATCACTGCATTTCATAATATAAAATTAAACTGTAGGGGTTAGATGGAGAGAATTTATGTTCCTCCTTTTTTAGTTATTTCTTTCTGGTGATAAAATGATCACTGTCAATAAAATTAAAAAGGTATGGGGGGATCAGTTCCCCACTCATGTCAGAGTTCCTGTCCTACAGGTCTATCAAATTCAGTGGATTTGTCTGTAATTTGCAATAAAGTAACTTATGTCACTTGCTTTGCAAAGATACAGAATATGAATGAATGGACATGAGATAATATTCAGCCAGTCAGAGTACAGAAAAATGCCACGTTAGCCTCTCAAAAATTTCCTCAAATTATCACTGATTGCAATCAACACTTTCAGTCTGATCCACAGAAGACAACAGCCTTATAGAACACATTCTTTTCTTCCTCTAAAAGGACCAAGTTAATGTTTGGTCAAGTAGGGACGCAGCTTAGGTCGGGTTTTACACCTGCTGCAAGCATCAAATGTGATGTCTTAAGCCTCATGAGCTACTGAGTAAGTTTTTTACTCATTCTGTGGGGTAAGTAGTTTGTTGCTGGTCCTTTCATCCTTAATGTAGAAAAGTGCATATGTAGAAGCAAGAAAATTGCAAAAAAACCAGACATTATAGATACTGAACACCCTCAATTCAAACCAATATGGACCACACTGCTTGCTGCTAAAGCTGGGGCTCTGTAAAAACAATATACCATAGGTATTTGTACAGAAACTGCTAATACTTATTTTCTTCCTGAAACACCTGCTCAGAATATCAGGTATCTTGAACTTGTAACTTGTTTGAAGAATAGCAATTGCCATTTTTGCCCCTTTTTGCAGTTTTATAGACTAGCTGGAAGCACTTAGGTTCCAAAGTTGTTGTCATTACTACGAAATCATTCTGAAACTTTGCCATCTCCATGGCAACTGGCCTACACATGTTAAGGATTTTGATACAACACCAATGGCTGATGGCATTGTTAATCCAAGATATTAATTTAATATAGCAATGCTTTACACTGGAGTTGACATGCTTTATCTTTCGGTTATAATTGTGAGAAAACAATTTATTGATGCTAAATAATGACTTGCTAAAGCATTAGCTCACACAGTGAACACCTACCACAGGATGAATTAGCATGGACTAAGGAACTCAGTCTCATGTTAACAAACAGGATATGAATGCACTGGCTTACTTAGCTCATGCAGTATAGGTAAGCTCTTTTAAGAGAAATCAGTACAATCTTTCCCAGTTATATAAATACAGTGAGCAGAATTCAACTAGCTCAGGCAGACCCTGCTGAAGCTGGGACCAGAAGTTCTGTTTTCCTAGAAAAACAATCAGAGAAGGTTTGAGGCAGGACCAAACCCTGCTATGCACATCAAACACGATGCAATCCTGTAGAGCACATTCTGGTGTGCAGAGGAACATCTAGTGAGGTGAGCAGGTGACCAGGGAGTGCCCAAATCCTCACGGTGTGACAGGGAGAAGGGGCTCAGGTGAGCTTTCTCCATGCTTCACACAGATCAGTTGTCTTTCTAACAATCCCCAGAGAAAAGCCAGGCCTCATGGACTGGCACAAGGACAGATGCTGTCCTTCAGAATACACATTTCAACCATACGCATCTGTGAGAGGTGTCTGGGTGAGAGGGCCTGGGTTCCCTCCATCGCATCCTCCAGCTGCACCACGCAACAGCCCAACAAGGATCAACCTTCCAAGGGCAGGGAGAGCCTGGGAACTGTACCCACCAGGGCTTTCCTGGAGCAAAACCACGATGCTCCTGCACAGCACTGTGAAAAAGCCTCCTTGATCTCAAAATTCCAAATGCTTATTTTATCCATATCTTTCTGAATGAAATTGCAAATAATGTGCAGTGGAGTGGAAACATGAAATATTACCCTATTTGAAAGTGTATTAATATTTCCTGAACTTTTCAGTGTATGTGTTATTAATGCCAGGGTAGAGCAAAGGCTTTGTGCTGGTATAGGGGTGGATGTGAGGAGAAAACACAGCAGTATTTACAAATAGATTCTGCAAACCCTAGTTCAAAAGAGATGGCATCTTCTGTAATTGCAGATGAGTACATTATTTGTTTTCCGCCAGAAATATATTACATTATACTCACTGCCCCTAGCTAGTCCGTAAGCCTTTTTTTCTTACTGGCCAGAGTCCCATTCCCAGCAATCCTTTAAATTTCTCGTTTTTCATGCAAGTACCTTGATTATCTATGCTGTTAGTGTGCTCAGGAGCTTTTTGTTGGTAGAACGGATCCCAAGGGTATCGTTCTTTTTATTACATTTCACCGCCGTGTGGAGAGAATAGTCCTTCCTCTTTGGAGGTCAGAGAGAAATGATCTATTTACTTCCTTCTAAATGGAGGATAATTCTGTTCTTGCTTGGCACTGAAACTTTTCTATCAGACACCTTCCTGGAGACAATATTATAAAAGCCAGATTTTCGGCAGATTTGAACGCTTTCTGCAGTTCCCCATTGAAATATTGAATTAGATCTGAAATTATTTTCTTCTGCACTAGTGTCATTTTAAACGAGCTTTATGCCAGGGCCTTTGATGCCGAATTTCATCTCAGGGTGAATTCTTACATGTAGACTCTCAAAAGCATCCTTTACAATAGACTTGCTAACTGGCCTTGGTTCCAGTAGTGCTGCTGGCAGGCTCAGTTGAAAAGCAGGCTCGATGGGTATAAGACCATAAGCAAAAGCTCTTTTTAAAATACAAACCTCCGAGCTCCTCTGTAATTTCTACTCCCCCAAAGCTGCATTGCACTCCTGCCAAACCTGTACATTAAGAGGATGAGTACACCTCTTATTGGGAAGTGTGAATGGAATGAGGAGTGGATTGTGCTGCTTAAGGCACAGGCATGCATTTCTGTACGCTGCAGCTGATAAAATGGAATTGCTTGGTGAGCTGGGGATTGGGAATGGATGGATACAATTGCCTAATTGAGACTTTGGTTTTTTAAAATCACTTGGAAAATACTTGTGAGTCCCTCCTTTTGCCTCCTCTGAGCATTGCTGCTTTTAAATGGTAACCAGTTTTGACTTGATACAATCTCACTGGAATCAGTAGAGAATTTTAATTAAATACAAAAGTGTTTAAAACAGGATCCAAACGCTTAGAATTGGGAAAAGAAATTAGCTAACTTTGTGTAGATTTCAAATGAGTTTCAATTCCAGAGGAGCACAAAACCTCTGAAACTGTGGGTGTTCTGCTGATAGGTTTATAAGTGGCATCAGATGACCGTGGTGGCCAACTTCAGACAATGAAGAATTCATTTTGAACAGCAAACAATGAAGGCAATACCTGATCCAATCAATAGTTCCTGAGCTTCCTGTGACCTAAGGCAGATTTGAATAAACTACCTAGTCAAGAAATTATCTTGTATTTAAAAAAAAAAAATCTGGGTTTCTTTATTAAAAATTTATAGTTAATGAAAAAGTGTTTTCAAGGTATGCTGTTCGCTTCTTTTCATTTTTCCTGGTATGAGAAAGCAAAAATCAAAAAGCTTTTTACTATTTCATCTACAAGAGACTGTTCAAGCATTATTTTCCCTATCCTGATAGATACATGTGCATAAATTTTAAGAGAAAATTTTAGAAATTCAATAGCAAACTTTTAGATCCAACGGGTAGAAACCTACTAAATAAATAATGTAGAAAGAAATTGCAGCACATTTATCACAGGATTGTGAGGAAGGTTACTCCTATGAGAGATGATGGGTCTGTTGCCCAGTTCCAGTAAGGCCAAACTAACTGCCCTTGCTTACAGTAACCAGTAAAAAGCAGGATATAAATGGTTAGGATTTGTCAGGGTGATGTACAGTGGAGCCGTGCAGCAGCTCCTGGGACTGCAGCCTTATCTCTGCTCCATACGTTCTGGGGCTCAAAAATTATGCTCAGTGTTAATACTACTTCCACAGGGAATAGAAAGAGAACACTATAACTAAGTAATAGCAAAAATATTTATGAACTCATTTTCTTTCCAACGTCATGTGTTAATAATGACCGTTTTTCTTTCATTTAATATTTAAAACCCACAAAAAAAGTATGAGTAGAATTTACACCTATTAAAAATGTCTTTGAGCTGTACCCAAGAATAGTCATCTGCATTACTGCATTGGTTTTTTCTGTTGAAAAGCTACAAATCTGAAACCTAGCAAGATATCTTTGGAAATGTTTAATAGCGACTAGAAAGTCCTAAATGGAGACATGGTCATGGAGTGAGGGGGATATGTTCATATTTCATATCAGTACCACAAAATCCTACTGTTTCAGTTCATCTGGTGATTACAATACCTGTGTTAGTGTACAGCCTAACCCTAAAATGAAAACAAAATGACCCAATGTTGTGAAAACTTTGTTTCCACATACATTTTTTTTTACTTCAGAAAGAGTGCTTTTACAGCATTTTTCCCACAAAAAGAGCCAACAAAACTCTTCCTCCTAGGTGAGTCATTGTTATTTGATCTTTTCAGTATGGTTTCATCACCTTGTAGCCAAAGAAACAAAACAGGAAACTTCACTTTGCAAGCATAGTCATCTTCCAAACTTTGCATTTTTTCCCATATATGAGAACTCTCTGATATTTGACAGCAGAAAGAGAGCACCCAACAGCTCAGACTTAGGGAGAACTAATGGATTCTGTTAGGCCATAATAATTCATTTTCAAATTGCAAAAATGTCTTCTTCAATGCAATATTCAAACACTGGGACTGAAATTCTCTGAAAAAAAGGAATGAGGACATGATAGTAAGATCTGGTATGAAAAATGAAGGGTATATTTATAAATATTTGACACCATAGCAGAAAATATGGGTCTTTTAAAATCATTTGAGCCATAGAAAGTCAGGTTAAGATATGTCAATATTAGGAAAACACACAAAATGCATATTTTTAGCAGAATGCAGGGCATCCTAGGATCCACAAACTAAAAGTTTGGAAAAAAATCTTCATAGAAAAACATAGAAGAATGTGTAATTTGAATTGATCTATGAAGATTGTAATATTAACAGCTGCTATTAAGTACAGCAATGCTCAGGGGTAATTTTTGTTGTTAGTGCTGAACATTGACATTCATTGTGCACATTTTTCTGAAGTGCTGAAGGGAACCAAACCCCTGTTTTCCAAGGTACTGAACTCCCAACCCTGCGTAGATGTCAATAATTCTATATATTTTAAGAAAGATCCTAACCCTGAAGCTGAGGTTAATGCAGGATTTATAATTACTTGGAGGTGTTTCAGAGCTAGATTTCAGCTTTTGCAGTGTTGGGTTGCACCTCTGAGTAGAGAGTTTGTTCATTTACTGCTGCCCTCAGGCCTGAGGGGTGAAAGGTCTTGAGGAGGTTGAAGAGCCCACCTTGTACCTGTTTATTGGAGCATGAGATTGTGTTGGGAAAATACCCAAATGTGTCACTTCAGAGGCACTGCTTGCAAACTTAACTGATAGGTGGACCAAAGTAAGGAAAACTCAGATTTCCATGGAGAAAATAACTAGGAATATACAGCAAGGACTATAGAAAGAACACTAATTTGCAAGAATACCCTCTCCAAAAGGACAACAGACAGCCTGGATGGGAGATTTCTCCATCCCACATTTGATTAGTAAACACAAGGAGCTGTGTGACCTTGGTTCCTACCACAACACTTCACAGAAGTTACTTCCCTCTTGTTTGAAGAATTGGATGGCTTCTTTCTGCTTGTGGCTTAGGAAATCTTAGAAGATTTATTAGAGGTTGAAGCCAAAAGCAGTGATTACAAACTTAAGAGTAAACAATAATTCTGAAAGTGAGCTTCCTTTGGAAACTTGTTTATCATTTCACTTTATGATTTGTTCCATCAAATGCTGATCTCACTGCAACAGAACTTGACTTTTGCTCTGCTCTGTGGCAGGACACACTGAAATATTTTTCTTATTGTCAGTAATTAATGAAAGAGCAGATATGTTGAAATCACAGTTACGCTTCAGCTTAAACCAGAAAAATCAACTCAGTAATTTATCTGAATCTAACAGAGAGAGTTGACTTCACATGTTGGATCTCAAACAATGTTAAAACAACTGAGAGAATGCATTCATGCAAACCAAGGGAACACTTATTGTGGTTTAATTGTCTTCAAGAGCAGCAATAATCATCTGAAATTCAAACGTGGTGCTTGTGGTGCTCAGTTTTGGCCTTTTGGGGAAAGGCACGTTTTAGCAGTCACAGAAATAATTGTCTGGTTTTGATGCTGTATAAAGACTAAAGATTTTTCACTGATAATGTATTCCTGATCTTTGAATGCTGGACTTCATCCTATAATTGGTGACGGATAATTGTTTTCAATCCCAACAGGTCAAAATGCTTATGTATATTTCTAGAGTAGCTGCAGACAAAAAAAAAAAAATAAAAAAAAGGGAATTGCTTTTATCTTTGAATGAGTTGGTATATTTTGCAAAGGAAGAACATTACACAGTAACTACTCATTTGAGAAGTAATTAACCTTCTTAAGCTATTTGCATTATTAATGTACTAGTTATCATAATGTCCTAATGTATCTGCATTTCCATTAATGTTTTTTTCACTAAACAAATAAAAGTGGATCCAGTAAAGAGATGACATTTGTTTAATTGTTCATCAGAATTCTCTTCTTCCCCTAATCCAAAGCCCTGATAGTTTGTTAAATAGAAGCCCTTAAATGGATACCATTTCATGATAGGTTTTGAATCTAATTATATCAAGTGTCATAGCATTATTTATTTAAAAGGCTTTTCAAGATAACTGTACAAGGGGAAAGATCTGTTTTCTGCCTTCTAAAGTGCTTAAAATATTCTATTAAGTTCTTCTAATTTGTTTAGCTCTTTAACAAATGCCCTCAATCAAGTTTAATTTTAGAATCCTATAAAATGTTTCCTGTAAATGTAGTTTTGTAAAACTGTTTACTGCTACTGCTTCTTGCCTTTATGAAAAGGTCTCCTGAACTGGGATCAGCATAACTCTGAAAACCTTGGCATGGCTTGCAAATCTTGGAGAGAAAATATGTTGCCACCAAAAAAAACCCAAACAAACAAACAAAAAACAAACACATGACCAAAGCAGTCCATGTAATTAAAAAAGTTTCTTTTTAATTAGAAGACACCAGGTAAATACGAAATTTCAGCTCCGTGTAAAATGTGTTTGTACTTTGGTGAGGGAAGAAACTCAGTGTATTAGGATGTATAATTGCCTTAACCTGGGTCTTCTACAGCTTTGTGGTGTATGAGGAGGGAGAAAGAAGAGCCTGAAGCCCATGAAGCATGCAGACATAGCAGGGCTGCTGCATCAACACACCCGTGGGACAGGAGCAAGCAGGAGCTCTCCTTTACCTGCCTTATTTCACAACAGTTCACTTTCTCGAGCAAGAAATTACATATTCAATTATGACTACAGAAAAACGAAAAAAAAAAAAAAAGAGGAAAAAAAAGGTAATTTGGAATTTTAACTATTTTTATTGATAGTCAAGAAGTCTTTTGCTTTGAGAAGTTAAAACTAATGATTAACAACTGTTTGAAAAATAGAATGCAAACGGTGTTTTCAACAACATGTAAACAGGTATTCCCCAAAAATGATCTTACTGCAAAGATGGGTTAGTGATACACTCACCCTCCATTGGAGACACTGCTGGAGACTTCACCCAGCTCTACTGCCATCACCTACCATTTAATTTCTTATGAATCCTGAGAGCTTCCACAGGACATAAGCAAAGAGAATCCAGGTGTCTTTAATCATTCTATAAAGTCCTGCTCTGAATTTCCCCCTGGAAAAGCTCAATTAACTCTAAACCACAAAAGTTTTTTTTTTTTTTTTTTTTTTTTTTTTGCAAGATTTTTCTTCCTTTTTCAATGGGCTTATACCATTAACAGAAGCGCTGTTATGCATGACCAGCCTTCTCCCTGGGACAATATAGCATTTAATGAACCCTGGCCAATAAGTCTGACTTAAACAAAAATCCCAACAATTTGTGAGGGCTCCATCTTCAGATCATTGGGTGACTATTACAGTTCACTCCAGGCCTTTTCTCATTATTGCTTTTTCCCCAGAGTCTTGTCTCTGACGTTTCCCAGATTGCTCCTCAAAGATTATACATTCAAATTGGAGCAGCTTTGCTGATTTATACCTGTTAAGTCATCCTTTCAGAATGATACCACACATTATACCACACATAATGGTGAAAGCTGGATGAAATAATCTATTTTTTCTTAATATTTGTTTTAGTTCTCAAATCAGTGCCTGTGAGCAGCACATTTAACATCGTATTTTTCAGCACTCTGAATTTGTTCGTAATCTCATATGCAACTATGAAATGCAGCCAGAGGGTCTCCCAACTGTAGGAAAACAAACACAGAATTGAATGTGTGTCTGTGGTTTGTTTTGGGGTTTTTATTAAGTATTTTAATGCTGATTATAAGAAACAAGTCAGATAGAATCTAAATATATCTTAAATTGCTCAAGGAATTTTAACTGTAGTAGGTGTGTGCATCACAGAACATTTCATTTTTCAAGTTATCAGTCTTTGGAGTTTTAGTTGCCATATTGGATCTAAATTAATCTTTTTGTCATTATTCTCTATTCCTTCAAGTTTTGAGCAAATGCCACTCCCCAAAAGATTTGAACTAGAGGCTGATGCTCTAGGTGTCATGTTTGAATGTTACCCTGTGGGGAAAAAGACAGCAGGTTTCTTCAATAACCTCAGCTACTCTTTACCTCTCAGCTTTAAACAGTTACATATGAAAGTGCTGAACCCTTCAGCAAGGGAAAGATGCTCTTCCCAACTCTGTCTCACGTGAATCTACTTGTCAACTGACACCAGGAATATGCCAGTACTAAAACACTATTGAAAAGTGCACGTTCAGCGTGCTGGTTGCAATTGTGGGTATCACTTTTAAATCTCTGTGGCCATGAATGAACAAATCATTTGGGAGATCATGTTATTTGAACTCCTGCTAATTATTGCTTAACAGGTTCTGCAAAGATTGGTGATTGCTTCCCTGTTTTCCTTCTCAAACTTCTCCAGTTGCCTTTTAGTTTCACACTTTCACCCTTTCTTGGATCACACCGGAATCAAAAGTCTGTTACATCCTTAGGACATCTGTTCTTGTAATTTTTACCTAGACTATAACTTTGCAATTATCCTCTAAAACTGCTGCTAAACTATCCTGCCTAAGCTGCAAATATCAAAAAGGTATTTTAAATTATATTGCTAAATTTATAGGCAGGCTTTAGTGTCTAGGGTTAAAAATAATTTATTAATCCTAGTAACCTGAAAGTATCTAAGTTCCATTTGGCCAGTTAATGGTGCATCCTCTTTTTAGGTTAATAGTGAAATAATGTGTGAAAAAACAGCATCACTTTACAACTTCCCCAGCAATTTGTGGAAGAAATCCTATTGCAGAAGAGAAAGTAATGGCTGGGCTATTCTGAAGCCTGCTGATATAAAGGCACTAACCAAAAATCTTGCTGGGGGGTAACTTCCGTTTGTTGGAGGGCACAGAAGAATTAAGTGTTCAGAGTAAGATGGAATTAAGCATCACTTCTGCCACAGCTCTGGAGCCAGCTCCAAGTTCCCTCTGACAATTTGTCCTGTTCTTTGCATGGCTCTGTAATTTAGATATCCACAGAGAAATGCAGAGATAGGAACTGAATCAGTGTATCTCAAACCATATTTCTGACCATGGCATAATTCTCCAAACCATTGGATTTTAGGCTTGGAGAGAGCCATACGGAAAAAGAATAACGGAATTTTTTGCCTCCCATGATTTTGCCATTCCTCCTTCAAGTCATACTGGCAACCTGGGATGGATGTAAATTGGTTTTTTTTTTTTTTAATTCTTCCTCCAGTCACAACCACACCAAAAGTGTTTGTCCCTAAATAAATGATTTTTATTTTGGTGGCAGTTGTCATAAGACTGAAAGGCTGGAATATTGCATTAAAAAGAAGTGAAGAATTGAGAGTGGCCTGAACTTTAAATGTGCACCAGCATTATATAGTTTCCATGAAACTATTTAGACCCTTCCAACAAGGGTCATAAATCCTGAATCTCAGCCTAACTACACCATAAATGAAACTGCTACTTAACTCACCTTATCACATAATTTCCTCCCCCTGAAATCCAATAATTTTCAGATTTATAACTGGCAAAATATCTGTGCAACTTCTGAAATACCACAAGTATTTGCACAAAACCATTGTCTCAGAACCTACTTACCAGAACTGAGTTACAAGTTCATATTAATTTCATAATAGCTTTGGATCAACATTTTAAATTCAAAACCTCATCTACAGATATTCTGTCTTTCAGAATCTCTTACAACAATAGTAACAGGGATAATATAACTGCTGACTACCACTGCAGAATAAAACCAAGCCATCTGTATTTGGTTGGATTATTTCTTCTATCATGTACAATACAAAAGTCTCTGGGATCTGAGGCATCTGCTGCTGATGGGAAAACTGAGGTAGACTACTTTTTGAAGTAATTAAATAGGAGGACACTCAATTAGAAAACAACATCTTTTGGATTTACTTTACCAGGCACGAAAAGAGGAGGAGTTTCTACACTGAAGCTTGTCATTACACCAGCAGTATCAAAGCTAAACTAGAAAGGCTCTGAAAGTTATACTAGAAGGGACCTAATGCAATGCTGATACGATCCTGATTCTTTAGGGGTGAGTACAGTTGTCAGTGAAGAACTCTCTTTTACTTTCTGTGCCTCAGAGTGTTTCCTTTTTTATGTATCAAGAGGAGAAAGGGTTATTGGAGACATTTAACATGTTATTTCCTACTTTTTTCCCCTAATTTTTTTCTGAGTTAAAAGAAATTCCATGTCAGAAATCTTCCATTTTCACACATCCAAATGAATTTTATCAAAGGTATAGCAGGACAAAGAGGAAACAGAAATTCAGTTGAATCTCCACCTGTGTACCTGAAGATTCAAATGAAGAAACATTGCTTTAGGAGCATTTCAAATGTTGTTTAGTCAAACTGAGATAAAATATATGCATTGTATTATCTATCAATCTAATATGATTTTATCCAATCCAATTTACGAATAGATACAATACTAAAGAATGAAAAGGACATCTGCATTGATCCTGACTCTCTAGGAAGCATTGATTTAGAAAAGTATGTAATTTTCTGTCATCATACTTGGGGATAAAGTTCTGAACTGTTCCCTGTAAATCACTGGAGGTATACTACTTTATGAGTTGCAACTGTTTGCTTAAAAACAGATGGTGCTCTGAGAATTCCAGGTGGTGTAATGTGAACCTAATAAATTTATTTTCTTTGTACAGATAAACTAGGCCAGTTTATCTGGAAGGCACTCTTTGTATTCTGGTATTGCAGTTTCATGAGTGAGAACATGACATATTTGCTATGGGGTTTGTCCTGAGGTACTGCTCAGTGGCAGAGATCCTCTAAAAGTCCCCAGGGCTTTGCATGATAACAAGGGTAGAAAACTATAAAGTAATGGTTCCTTTTCTCTTTTTTTTTTTTTTT
>WEIU01021692.1:450826-471456 GCA_013389925.1 Aegithalos caudatus | reverse complement strand
GGTCCCGGGCACGGAGCTCCAATCCCTGCCCGGGCTGCCGAGGGCTCTGCTCCGCTCCCTGCGCGCACGACGGGCGGCGTGGGCAGAGCACGGAGAGCTGTCCGGGACACGGGCGGGATCCGCGGCCAGCACCCTCCGGCCCGGGCCCTTGTCTCCCGCTTCCTCCCGGCCACGGCAAGAGCTGCGTGGGGTGGCCCTGGCAGGAGGGTTTCCTTGGATTCCCGCAATCCGCCCTCTGACCCTGGCTCTGCGCCTCTCTCTTGCAGCCCTTCATGCCCTGAGAGAATACGAGAGCCCCTCCTGCCTCAGACGGTGTATCCAGCGGATATTCGAGAACAGATGTGCTGAACTTCGTCCGCTGGATGAGAAGAACCGGTGTCTGTCGGCGACCTCCGGTTCCCATTGACGATGGCACCACTGGAGAGCAGAGGGGACCAGCCCCAGCTCCAGGCAGAGCTGTTGCTGCTCACAGCTGAGCCCGTGGGAATCTCCAGGAGCTCCTGCCCTCTCCCCCCTCCCTGCTGGCAGCTCCCTCCCTCCAGCCTTCCCTCCCTCGCTCCAGCCCTCATACCCATTTTTGCCCATCCCGTTTTTTGCTTCCCAGCTCCCCCCTTCGCTTTGCCATCCCTTAATAAACAGTTTGGTTGTTTCACTTTACCCACGTCTCTGCGGAGCTGAAGCGGCGCAAACGCTGAGCCCTGGGGCACACGGGGCCCTGCTGCCGTTCTCTCCCCTGCTTTGTTCTGTGCACGGACAGAGAGGAGCAAGGGCAGCTCAGGCTGCAGAGGTCCCTGTCCTGCAGGTCCAGTGTCACAGCTCGTGCACTTCAAGGTCGTGCTGATCACGCTGAAGGGGACAAGGACCCTGGGTTTTAGGGGAGCCGACCTGAGTATGCTGTGAACCCAGCCGTGGGGGATTCCACAGAAAGCATCCACGGAGGGCAAAGGAGCTCCCAGTGCTGGAAGTTTTCACCAAGAGCTTCCTGAAAGCACAGCAAGGCTCCATGTCTACACGGGGACAGGAGGAGAGCAGAAGCAGAGGCCACGGTGGCCTACCAGTGAGCTTTGGCTGTGCCCAAAGCAAATGAGGCAGCAGCAGCCCCGTGGCTGAGGCTCAGAGGCGCGGCCGTCCCAGGGCACGGAGCGCTGTCAGGCAGTGCCTGCACGCCGGCTGCGCTTCTGGCGCTTCTGGTCTCCCCACAGGCGAGGAATGGCAGCGCCTGCCTCAGACCCGGTCACAGACCCAACCCACTGAGACCAGGGGCAGGGAGCCTTCCCACCTCTCCTGGCCACGGCTGCAGAACAGCCGCTGCGTCTCCCTGTGCCTGCCTTTGGGCTCTGCTGACCCCAGAGCCGGCCAGCTTGTGCTCTCTCGTCCCAGGAGCGTTCTGGGCGGGCAGGGGAAAGGGCTGCGTGCACAGCGGAGCGTCCTGGAAGGTGCTCACGAGAGCCTCCTGCGGAACAGGGCTCTGCTCTCTGGCTGCCAACAGCCCGGTTCTGCTGCCGAGGCCGCAGGCAGGAGCTCCGGCACCTGAAGTGCTCGTTGCACACAACGGGCCAGGACAGGACAGAGCGGTGCTGTGAGGATCCCCCGCACAGCCCGGCTCGTTTGTGTCTGACCCGGAGCCTTTTCCAGGCGTTCCTCCTGCGGTCTGACGGCCAGACTGTGGGACTCGAATTCTCAGAGCTTTCCCGAGGTACCTCCCATCCCTGTGGCCGGTGCCCTCACGGCCGGGCCCTGGGACTTGGTGACCTCAATAGCTCACGAGGAGTCTCCTGTCATTGTGGCAGGAGCCCTCGAGAGCAGAGGGCAGGACTTGCTGTCCCGGAGCCTTCCTGAGGCGTCCGTGTCGCGGGTGCCGTCAGGGCGCCACCGCGGCACTCCTTGACTCGGACCTTTCCCGAGGCAGCCGTCTCGAAGGTGCCCTCGAGGTCAGGCAGCGGGATGGCGGGCAGAGGGCTCAGCCTGCTCAGGATGCTCCGGGGCAGGAAAAAGAAAGGCCCTGCAGCTGCCCCTGCACAGCAGCCTGAAGAGCCGGAGCAGCCGCAGCCGCTGCAGGACGGTGAGTGCCAGAGCCAGGCCGCAGGGCCGGTGCCTGCAGCCAGCTTGGCCCCAGCCCAGCCCCTGCGGACGTGCCCACGGACAGGACGGGACAGGGCCTGGGCCTGCCCCACTGGCAGCCATGCTCCGGTCCTTGGCACTGAGGGTGCAGCGAGCTCTGCCAGGGCTGAGGGCAGGGCACAGGCTGACGTGGCCCTGCCTGGGGCCATGGCCACCACCAACACCCACACGCGGGGCATCTCAAAGATGCAGGCCATGACCCCTCGGACTGCAATTGCAGCTCTCCCTCAGGAGTTTTTTAAGGAGAAGGGTGCTGCTAAGAAGCTGCTGGTAAGCAGCCTGGGGCCAGGGCTGGAGGCCTCCCAGGATCTGGTGGCCCCTCAAGCCACGTCCACTGGACCCCCTCAGCCTTTGAGGCCAGCACAATGTGGTGGGAAGGGAAGCGCTTCTTGGGGGAAGCTTGGGAAGTTGCTTCGCCATTTTTCAACCTTGGTGTTTGCAATTTCCTGTACGTGCAGCTCTGTGTCTTGTGGCAAGAAGCATCATTTTAAACTTGTGTGGGTTGTGCAGAAGCAGAGCTGCTGGGAGAGAAACATTTACATGTCCAGTAAGGGTCCTGTATGACAATTGCAGAGACTCAAGGGTACATGATTCATTCAGTTTCAAGTGTGCCTGTCCAGTCATCCTGGACAATTGAAACTATATTTTATGAAGCTTTCTGATCTGTTCATAGTTATCACTGAAGTAGGCAAGGGGCATGTCTTGGTGGAGATGAGGATGGGTAAACTTCTCCTGAACAAGTTCACGGTAATAACCTCAGTGAAGTATTTAGAAAGAAATCTCTACTGTGCATGTGAGCTTGTTGGAAATCAACCCAACCCAGTTCTATTTGTATGGAAATGTTGTCAATGGGCAATGTTAATAAGAGTATTTTGAATAATGAGTCCAGATTTTGCAGGTATCTGAGCAGTTTCTGCTATACGGGGAGGGGGGTTAATGGCCGTTTTGTTGATCTCAGAGCTAAGACACAGGGACTGCAGAAATATCAGAGATGCCAGCCCGAGACTACCTGAGCATCCCCACTGTGGTGCCAGATTTCCAAGAGACACACGATATGCCCCAGCAACAAGAGCTGCAGAAGCTCCCATGCACTGGGAAAGGCTCCCAGCTGCCATTCTGCCAGTGCCAAGACAGGGACTACCCCACCGCAGCAAGGACACCAAATGTGCCTGTCCAAAGCAGGGAGCTAATTCACCTCAGCTGTTACTCAAGTGACTTTAATTATTACCACTTTTCACTACTTACACCCAAATTATTCTCAGGTTGGGAATTACTCTGTTAAGTAGGTGTAGGGGGGGGCGGGGTTTACCTGGATCTGATAAAAGGAGAGCCTGGGGGCTCATCCTCTATAAGAGAGACTCTGGGGAGCCTGTGGGAGTTAGCTCTTCGAAGCTGGTGAGGGGGAAATTTGGTAAGTGTAGTTTTTCTTACGTGGGGGTTTGTGGGGTTTGCCTCCTTCCAGGAGAAGGCAGAGAATGTTTGGAAGAGTGCAGAGCTATCATTGCCCGAGAAGAAATGAACTTTGGTGCCTGGCTCAGACAGGCTGTACAACCTGAGGCCGGTCCCATGTTGGTGTGGCTGGAATTGCTGCAGTCATTGTGAGCTCCGGAGAGCTGAGCTGGAGTTGCTGCCGCCCTTTGCTGTGTATGGAAAGCAGAAGGTAGGAACACCAGTGATTGTTTTTTAACATTTTAGTAAATATTGAGCATAAGCTGGGATGCAGATTGTAATTGCTCATCTTTCCAAAGATAGATGTGGATACTATTAACCTGTGCCCTGTTTATTTTTTCGAACTCACTAATTTACTGCAGTGGTTTTATAGTACCATTTTTATTGTTAGAATGTCTAAATGCAGTGGGAGCAGGTATATATTGGGGGACTTTTGCTTTTGTTTATTTTTCTAATAATTAAACCACTTTCTTTACTTTGGTGAACATGGAATGTGCCTCTGTCCTTGTGTAGAGCTATGGTTTCATTTACATGGCTGTTCCCTCCATTTTTTTTGCATTCTTAGCTGCAGTTTTCAGTAGAAAAGCAACAAAATCTGTTGTTTTCAGTAGAAAAGCCACAAGCATTTGAAAGGCTAAACCTCTACATAACCGTGACCCTCATTCAGTATTTCTTTCATCCAGTTTCTTAAAGTGTCTTTGTTCTGGACTCTTCAAAAGTGTGGCCTATTTTTTTTTTTTTTTGAAGCTCAATGGCTGTCTTGAATGCTTATGGTGTAAAAGGCTATCAATGCCTGCTCTGCCCTGATGGAGACTGCTTGAAGGGAGTTAGGAGTGGTACTGGAGACCTGGCAGCTTGTGCAGGAAGCCAATTTTATTGAAGCAATGGTCATGTGGACAAGGGCTGCAAGTCAGGGTAGTGAGCTCAAATGTGCAGGTACTTGAGGTTTCCCTTCAGCACTTAACACTTAAATGGTGTGGACTCTTCCTATTTGTGTTTCCTAATCCTCAATCCTTGCCACACTACTTGAACATCTTTTGCATTGTAATGTTCTCTATTTTCTTCCTGTTTTCTTCTTTCTGTGATTTTCTATATGTGATAGATTACCTGTCATGTATTGTCAGCTTGCTCAGTCACCTGAGTAGCTATGGTGATAGTGTAGAAATTGTAGGTGCATGGTAGGCAAATGTATCATGCTTCCTTGTGCCCTCTGCAGGCAAACCTGCTTCCCAAACCTTCAGTCCAGCTTGGAAAAGAGGCTTATCACCAATACTTCGTTGTGGTTGATGCACTGATAAAGCAACACTTGCATCTCGGCCCACTTAAGCCACGGAATTGTTGCGTTAGCAGCAGGTGTCCTGGCAGGGTTCTTACAGCCGCATAAGATGTGCCTCTTCTAGGACAGATTTCTGCCTCTTTGTGCGATAAAAACTGTGCCTTAAACTGCTCCAATGCGAGTCATGCACTCCTGTAGGTGTGTTTTCAGACATAGGTATTTACATACATTCCTAGTGAGTGGCCTCCTGGGGAGGAGGGACAAACGTGGAAGGACGCAGGTCTAGTAAAGCATGCTTCTACTTCAACAAAAAGCCCTGTTCCCCTTCATAGAGAAGGGTGTAATCTTTTTCTTGATTGGCCTAAAGGTAATAAAGAGGTGTCTTAATGTCCTACTGTATTTTTTACTAGTCTCAAATTATTTAGGCAAGCTGTAAATTTTCCTTTTTTGGAGGGCTGGGGAAGTGCACTTGAGACTGTTCCTCAAGCAGTCAGGGCCCAGCAGAGCTGTTGTGGGTGGGGCAGGTGCTTACTTGGTAATTAACAGCAGCCCCTGATTGCATGCAAGTTGTTATGCCTGGGGAGATGGGAAGTTGGCTGGTGCTTGGCTGAGGGCTGTGCTGAGAGAAGGGATAGGGAATTGAGTGGAAAAGATTAGTTACACAAGCAGCTATAGGTGGATGTCTGGGGTATTGGTGGGATTTAACTGGTTTAGATACTGCATTTCATGGAGTTCATCACAATTTATGAGGACTTGAACGTTTAACTATGAGGTAGGATCATTTAGTTGCTACTTGAAATGTTGCATTTACTAACATGTAATGTGGTCTCCTCATGTTTTGCTCAGAAGCTGAGCAAAAACACTCAAGTCCAATCATAGCCTTCATAAACACCAAGGTAATACCGTGCTTTTTGTTAAAAACGGAAGCCCAGAGTGCCAATAGATCTTGCTTTCAGTAATGGACACATTGTAAAAGAAGTGGCTCTTTCCTGTTCCTGTGGCTGGCTTGTCTCTTCAGGCTAGAAAACGTTTCTGAGAGCATTTCATTGCTGCTCCTATATCTCTATCCCCTTGGAATCTGATGCTAATACTATATTTTTCGAAAATTAGGCTTAAAACCTTTTCTAGGTCCTTTTATTTTGCAATTTACGCCTGTCACTTGAGGGGGAAGAAAAGTCTGATAAGGTTTATTTTCTTGTAGGCCTCTCAAATTGCAGACCTCTGTATTTAGCTGCAAAATCCTAAATCACACTAACAGGATGCCTGAAATGGAAACTGGTAGAGAATAAAAAAAAAAAAACCAAAACCCTGGTACAAATGCTATCAACTATTTTTAGTTCCTGACAGTCCAGTATTGCTCTTACCCAGGGAGTGTTCATGAGTTTTTTTTCTCTTTTTCTTGCAGCTCTCAGTTCTGTGATGACTGAGAAACAAAAATACAAAGCAAGGGTATCCAGAGTAGATGGACATTACCAAAATTAGGGGGCAATTTGACCATACACTGATCAGTATGATTGCCCTCCTCTGTGGAAGATTGTAGTGGTGTGATTGCAATCATTTCTGCTGGTCAGTGTTTTTTGTGTTAACATAGCTACCCAGGAAGCCAGCCAGGCTTTGACTGCCTTTGGAACTGAAAGAAAAAGAGAAGAAAATGTCTGTGATATTTTACTATAGCAGTTCCACATGCTGTTGGTGACATGTAACAACCAGATTTCATATCTAGTAACTACTTGTGGTGAAGCTTAAAGTGAATTAATTGTAAGAGCTGTTTCTGTAGAAAGATGGCTCCTATTACTGCTGTGTTAATTGTTCCTATAAAATGAAAAAAAAAAAAAGCCTAGAAACTTCCTACTTGTTTCCAGTTGTTTATGTAAATATTTGTATTTGTATCCCTGTTCTGAAGGTTCAGTGCTAAGCAATGCTGAGTACATCTTGGGTGTTTTAATTCTGTAGTCAAGATACCCAAAAGTACAAGAGGTGTGTACAAGCAGGGGTGTGTTTGGCTGGTGCTGTGGGACAGAGAGTACCTGGTCAAGTTCAAACTTTTTAATTGACAGGCATTTTTAAGTGGAAAAATGCAGTTTAGAAGTTTAGTCTTGAAATCCCCACAGTACATAATGTAAACAATTAGTATATTTTACAAGCTCACTTTAGGAACTGGTTGCAAATAAATGTTGGCTCCTGAGGTGTCTCTCTCTCAAGTTGTGTGTCTTGAAGAGAAGTAGTAACTTATGTGGGAGGAAACAGAACCTAGAGAATTCTTCACTACTCCAGGTCCTGTGTTGAAGTTACTTTTGTGGAAAATACAGAACATACAATACAGCCAGGACCATGAGACTTAGCAGTCTGAAGAAACTATTGTACAGCAACAGCTTAATGTCAGTGTGTTGGAGCCAGTGGTGCTGCCAGCATTATCTGTTCTCCCTGGGACACTTCCCAGTTCCTGTCCCTTCACTCTGGTTTCACATGGGGCTGGGGAAGGAGTTCAGGTTTGTGAACTGGCTGGTGGTGAGAAACAAGTTCGTTTTTGTGTGATGAGGTTGTGGTGTGCATGTGTCTCTGTGGCTTAGTGCCCTTTGTGAGCTGCTTACTTCAGCTAGAATTTGTGCAGTCTTTAAAGCTTTTTTTTTTCCTTCTTCCTTCCTATTAAGAGAAATGAGTTGAAGTCCCTGAAATGTTCAGTTTTCCTCCTTATGCAAGATAGTGAGCAATACAATCTTTTCATCCCGTAGGTAGTTATTTGCTTTATTATTGCACTGCACTGAGATAGGATTAATGTAGGTTACAAGCAGTAACAGAATATGAAATAAGGCAACAATAAGCACAAGAGCAAAAGATAAAAATAGTCTCAGGAGTTAACCTATTAGTTTGAGAATTGTATGAGTATATTAACTGCTTGCAACTATGCTTAAATCTATTTTTCTTTCTGATAAAGAATGTGTTTTCAAGTATTATGCTTACAGGGTTCACCTGGGATGTTAGAACTTCAAGTATTTCAAGTGTTTACTATCAGGAATGAAATACTAAACTTTTGACTTAAGTTGTCAGCCTAAATAAACTATTGACTACCCCATAGCAATTACAAGTTATAGCTAATAATGGTGCAATAAAAATACAATTGCCTTTTTTACCCCCTTAGCATTTTTCCCTGGTCCTGTCAAATTTGTTTTTCTCCCTGTTTCCTTAGTTTGGTTTCCAAACCGTTCCATGTCCTCAACAGATCTTGAGAACTGTCTCAGAAGTAGATTGGAGTAATCAGTTTTGAATAAATGAAATTAACTGAATAATAACACTTCGTAAGCTTGGGCTTCTTGATTGAAAGCTTTAGGTAATTCAGGGAGACACTGCTAAATGCTCAACCTGGTCTGGAAGGCTCCAGTCTCTGAAGGGTTGGCAATTGGAACCTGTGTTTGCACAGAAAAGCAAGTTAAGGGATAGCTAGGAATTTGCTCTTGTGTTAAGGTGTCATCTTTAATAATTTTCTTCTTACATTATTAGCAGCCAGGCCGATGGGCCAACCACTTTTATTGTGTTGGGGTTTTTTTTGTTGTTTGGGGTTTTATAAATTTTTACAAGTTATTTTAGGGTTTGTTTCTATTTGCTTGTGTTTGCTTACTTTAGTTTTGGCCAGTTGTGCTGGCAGGTGGCTGGGACTGCACTGTAGTACCCCCAGCTGCTGCCAAGCTCTGCTTTGTGGGACCTTGCCCATACATAAATGCTGCTGTATGTTGAAAGAAATGGTAACATGAGAAGAAAATGATCACAAATGCAAGCCAGATATGTTGTGACGTACAATAATATAAATGTTTGTCTAACAGTCAAGTATAACTCTGATTTAACCACATGTGGGGAGACATTTTCTACTTCTATGTAAAACATGTGGGATTAAACTGATTTACATAAATTAAGGGCAAATGTAATCTGGGATGATGTTATATTGAAAGGTCTAAAGTGTGTTCTGAAGCAGATACTGTGATGCTGACTGATAATTCTGGGAGAATTTTCTCGATTAAGCACTTCTCTGAATCTTGGGTATATCTGATAAGCAGGGAAATGGTGTTCCTAAATATAACCAGACTGTATTAACAAGAGGATTAGAATAATTTGATGTAGAAGCTTTTCTCACTAAACTCTTAACAAAGGTTGTTTGCTTAATCTTATAATTTAAGCGCAGTGGAAATTTGGAAGAGCTGAAATTGCCATTCACTTATTTAAATGGCTTACTTTGGGACAGAATGTATTATCAGAGAGGCTTAATATTGAAACTAGTTCTAAAAATCTGCATTTTTCATGTAGCATGGTAAAACTATGATTTCTAACCTATGACTTCTTTGTAAAAGAACTACTCTGGACTGATCTGTTTAATTAGATGCCTCACTAAATACTTGTGTGTATTTTTATGTGCTTCCTCATTGACAGAAGGAAGGTTGGGAAAGTGGAGGAAGAGGAGGCCTTCAGTGACTTCTCCCTGCACAGAGGTTGCTTTCCATGTTGGGATTTTTCCAACTGACTCTTACAAATGAGCATGAGCAGTTACCAGAAACTGAGAACTAAAAAGTTTCACAGTTTAGGGGGTATCTCTGTCAATATTATTGTTTCCAAGTGATCACTTCAATCAAAACATTGTTGAGCTCTTGCTATTTTGTTTGTTTTGTAAATAAATGTCACTTTCATTGCTGTAAGTGCTCAGTTGTTTGGTAGCTGATATTCCTTTCACTGGTAATTTCAGTTCATGTGTCTCCATCAGAACTGACTGCTGTACTGAGCAACCTGCTTGGTTTATTGGAAGGGTGTTTTACAGCATCAGTCTAGGCTCCCATAGGGCATGAGGAGTCCCACTGACTTCAGTACATGGCCAGTTTGGGAAAGGGGATCCCTGTGAAATCAGAGGGGAGCACAGTGTTTTAATTCAAGCAAAACCCCAATGGTTTATGCTGTACACACTCCTTTGTGCTCAAGAACCTGTGAGGTAGTATTTGTACAGTGGTCTAACTTCAGTTTTTTTGCCTTTCTAAGAGTAAAGATAGACTAGAATGTTTCCTGGAGAACAGGGAAGTTCCTCTATGTAGTTAAGAATAAATTGAGCTTCATGTTCACTTAGACATCCTAATACACTTCCATACTTCAGCAAGTCAGAGCTGCTGTACTGGTGGTTATATTCCAGTAGCTTGATGAATCTAACAGTGTTTTAGGATTCCTCCCTTGAAATTATGTTGTTGTTGGTAGCAAAAAAACCACAAACCCAACACAAAAATCAAACACAAACCCCCTAGCATAAGAACTTCCATGTTTTTGTTGCAGAGTTGTGTTCACCCTTGTCTTAGGGTAAGCAGGAATTAGTGTTTGAGTACTGTAGGCACAGAATCAACAGTGTGCCTCTGGTAGATGTTCTGGTGCCTATGTTCCCTCTTGAGGTTTGACTCCTTTGTACCATCCCAGCCCAGAAGTGAGTGTGGGGGTGGAGGTAAAAAAAAATAAACAATTGGATAGGAGCAGAGAGAGAAGAATTTAAATCTTTCTTTTAAGGTATGACAGATTAACTGTGTTGTCTGTCTGCCCTTAGATAGCTTGAGTCAGTTGGTAAAGGAAGGGAAATGATGGGACTGCTAGGAGAAAGAAATGGATGAGCACCAGACTCTGCAACAGTTTTGCCACACTGGTCCAGTGTGATTTCTAGTCAGCTTGTAGGGATTTTAATATTTAGTTTGAAAGTGACCATAACAAACAATCTCCTCAGCAGGACACTAGTTTTTTGCAGCCTTTATCTTAGCAGTCTTTGAAGTAAATTCTGTGTAAACACACAAGCAAAGCAAACTTGTAAAGATCCCTTTCCTAGAATTGTGGGTTGTTTTTTCCTTTTTTTTCCCCTCTGTCTGATAACCACTGGAATATCAGCTGAGCTGAGGAGCATATAAAGAAGCAATGTTTCAAGAGCTCTTCCTCTAGACTGAATGCTCTGAGTAGTGGCAGATTGAGGTCTGTCTCCTGTCGCTGGCCATGGCAAGGGTGTGAGCTGCTACTTTCATGTTCAATAAGACCTCTGAAGAGCTACACCCTTGAGGGAGTTGTTTGGTGGATGTTACAGCTTGATGATAAAGACTTGGAAACTGAACTCATAGGGTTTAAGTTGTCAGGTCTTGATAGACTTTTCTGTTTCATTTTTTGTTTGTTTTTTTTTCTCCTTTTTGTGATGATCTTTCTATAGTTGAGCTTTTTGTCATTAAATTATGGGTTTTCAATTTGTTCAAAATCTACCTCTGGACCATGAACATACCAGTAGTCTCAACAGCAATGGCTGAAGGTGTAAAACGTCTTGATTCTATGAATTCAAAAAATGCCATGTTTAATTTCTTCCACATTTTCCTCTAAAATATCAATTTCATTTATTTAAAGAAGCCTGTTTTCACTAAGAATGAAAATAAGCATATCCCTGAACAATGACAGATTATAAAAGGTTGTAATTAATTTTTTATTTTGAAACAGTTCAGAGTATCCCAAGGCCAGGTATCACAATTGTAGTTTGAAGCAATTCTTAATTGCTTGTAGCTTTTATCCAATTAGCATTTGTTTGCTCCTTGGGGCCTTCAGGTGGAGTGGCTGGCACTACCAGTAGATGGTTTTGACCTCATGACGAATAATGCTGTGTAAAAATATATCAGAATGAAATAGCTCCTCCTTATCCTTGTTGCAGGGCTTATGTTTATTTGGCTTACAGGAAACCAAAGCAGCTTGGGTTAAGTGAAATGTCTTTGTGATTGTGTGTTTTACAGGGAGCTCAGGAGCTGGTCCTGTACAAGTAAGGACACAGGGAACATTGATTCTAGGTGTTACACTGTTCTTCTCAAGTTGTTTTTTTAATAACAGCTCTCTCAAGTAAAATTTTTAATGAATTATTAATTTTGGAAGCTAGTATATCCTGACCTCTTCATTCCTATCTCCTTCAGTGTTGCCCTCATAGGAAGACATCTGAGTGCAAAGCTGTTGGCTGTTTGTTAGTAATGACTTCTTGCTCAGTGTTGGGAAGTCTGGAGTGACTCCCAGTTGCTTATGTGCCACCTGACTTTTTTTTGGAAGCCTTGCTTACCTTGGGGTAACCTTTGGTTTTACTGGGGGAAGATCAATACTGGATAAAAATGTGAGTCTTTATTTTTCCATATGTACTGTAAGGTTGATGCTAATTGCCACCTGACTTAAAGTAGTTTGTTTGAAGTGCCTTCTTCCATCCTGACAGCTCATTAGTATATTGTGGTAGCTTATTTTGTAACCTGGAGAAAATGCTTCCCATGATATTCTTTCTCAGCCTGACAGACCACATTTATTTCAAATTTGTCCAGAAATACCTGTATCTTTTGATATCTGAAGCTTAGTCTCATCTAGGCCTGGAGTATGACTGTAAGATTTAAATAGGTGTAGAAATTAAATCATCCATTTTTAGGTAATGAGATAAGGAATAATTTACCCAAAAGTGGAAAAAAAAAAAAAAGTTACAGCAGTGCTTTCTCCCAAAATTATACTTACCAGGCTTAAATGCCTTGATGGGACATGTTCCTGTGCCCCCTTAGTGGAGCCCAAGACATGATCACCTGGCAGAGGGTTACAAAGCCTCTGTAACATCTGTGACTGGACAGGTACATGGAATGGATGTTCTGTAAGCAACAGATGCTCCACCAAAGGGTAAATCACATTTTTGAAAGCCTTCTTTTATATCAAATTGGATACTTGTGTTTTTTTCCAAACTCTCAGAAAGGCAAGTTCTGCATCTCCATCATGATGTTTTTATGCTTAGATGTGAAAGGTCATTTGTTTCTTTTCTCAGCAAGTGAAAATGTATTCACATGTCAAATCTTTCATGTCAGGGAGAATCCAGATTGTGGACTCAAAAGCTTTTCTTGTCATGTTTCTAATTAGGTCTGTGACTCATTCTCATGAATAATATATCAAGCTGCATATTAACATCTAATCCAGCTATATCATCAATTTACAGCAAACCTTGGCTGCAGTAACTCCAGTTAAAAAAGTCAGAGGCTGCAGCATTTTTCCAACAGCTGTTAAGACTTCTGTAGTGTCTCTGGGTACTAAACTTGCAAAGCAAGTGGTTAGATTCATGTTGCAGTATGTGGGGGTGAATGAATTTGATTAAAATAATAAAAGTAGATTTCTAAAGAGAACTTTGAGGTTAAGGCCAAATAAGTCCTTTGTCCTAGGTGCAAAATGATTTACCTTTATGACCTGAGGAGGAGAGTATTTGTTCAAGTTCAGACCAAAATGCTGAGTATGGTTAGATTAGATTGCTTTTCTTACTAAGAAACTGATTTTTCTCTCTGAGTGCAACAAAATGCCAGCTAATAAATTATTATAAAGGTTTTTAGCCTGAAATGAAATCACTTGTCACCTGACCTCAGTGTTACAGAGTGTTTGGAAGGATTGTCCCAGCTCCCTCATTAACATGCTGGATGGGGCTGTTGTGGATGTAGCTGGTGGTTTTTGTTTGTGATTGTGCTGACAGTTATTGTCACACAGCTTCACTCCATCCTGTGGTGTTCATCACCAATTAGTCATCTGACAGGTATAATTTCTCAGCGCTCTGGATTGCTATTGTAACTGTAAATTGTCTTTGAAAGCGTCTTTAAAATGTCGTCTTTTCCTGCTGTTGTCTGTTTTCCATCACCTAGTTCATGATAGGTTGCTGGCACTGGTGTGTGCTTCCTTCCCAGGTGATTTTATAGACAGAATTTATTTATTCCTGCCACTCCCTTCTGGCTTTCCCTGCTGCTCACCTCTTTTCTCCAAAGAACTGGGCTCACAGGAGGCTCCTTTTGGTGTGACTACTGTGTGTTTGTGTCAGAGCAGGGAGAGAATAGCCTTCATGGCTGCCTTCTCAGTCTTTCCAAATGCTGTTCCACTGCCACATCTGTTGACTTTGACGCAGCAAGGGAGCCTTTGCAAAGGATACAGCTTCGATGGAGCTCCTGTCAGACCACATCAGAATAATCAGCTTTGAGAAAGACAGGTACCATGTGCTCCACTCTTGGTGCATATGGATCCTCCCTGCTGCATCCATGCAGGTGTGAGACAGGGAGCCTGTCTGCTCTGTAATGGCTCACTGGAGGTCTGTTCCAGGCAGTGGGAGTGTGACCTAGCCATGGAGGAGGAGGATTTGGAACCTGGTGTGGAGGTCATAGCTGTTGGATTTCATCTGGCCAGGCTGGATCTGGTAGTGTGTGAACAACTGCTTCTAGTAAAAACAGTGTGTGGGAATGGGAGATGTTAGGCTAAGCCTGCTTTTCTGTTTTGAATGGAGCAAAACTGGCTTCCAGATAGCACCTGGCAGAAAATAGCAAATGCACGGCCAGCATACTCTCAGTTAAAAAGCTTCAACGTGCATGACTTGACAATGGACTGTTACCAAAAGATGATGGAACATGGTAGAGGTTTTTTGGAAAACTCAGTTGCTATGCACTGTTCAGAAATCAGAGATATTCCCCATAGTAATGGGCAAGTAGTAACAGTGATGCCTATGCCACAGGTTGTTGCATATAAGAGTGTGTATGGTGTCAATGAATTGCTGATATTCCTTGGCTGTGCTGAACCATGACTGCCAATTACAGCAACTTTGAGTAGCTTTTAAACCATTTTTTTTGGCTATGATTGCCTTAAATGTTCTGAATAATAGCAAGGATCTCGGGGCATAATGAAATGGCATAGTTGTTCTTCTGTAGCTTTCTGAAAGATAGCCTTAAAACAGTGTTGATATATTTCTAATGCAAGGTTAGGAAAAGAAAAAGGAGTACAATCATGGACAGTTCATTTAGAGTCTTTTGCCTCTGAAAGAGGGGTGAGGCTTCTAAATTGCTAATGTGTTCTTGTCATAAGTATCCAAAATTGGGATATGCGGGTTGCGTATGGGTTCACCAGTCTGCATTGATGTCTGACCTCCATCACACTGTGCTTCTCCCTGTTCTGTCAATATTACTTTAAAGACTGGGTTAATGATGGTTTTTTAACCTAAGAATCAGAGTGCTTTATACACCTGACAGTGACCTCAGCATCACTGAAAAGTTGCAGTTAAGAGCGAGGGCAGCCATTAAGTTCAAGAGCAAATGTGTATAACAAAAAATGTGCTAAAGAAATCACTTCCTAAGTGTGGGGGAAAGCAGTACAACTTTAAGGCTTGCTTGCACACCTGCACACACTTGATACACATGTAAAATTTGCCTATAATGAGCCCCAGGTGTTACACCCAATGAAGTATGAATTGAACTAATTAGCAAGCTGAAAGGTTTAGATTGTTCTAGCAATTGAAAACTTCCACATGGATTTATGCTCCCTTCAGCATGTGGAGCTTGATGCAGTAGCTCTTTAGCAGGTGTAATTGTTTGCAGTAGAAATTTTGCATGAGCAGGGACTGTTTCTTGTGTATTTTTATGTACTTGTAATGAAAACATTCCCATTGTTAGCTTGTTGTTCCTTTAAACAAATGGGTAAATCAAGTTCATGAAGCTTAGGAAGAGAAATGACACTTCCAAGGTTGCCAGCAGTTGTGCATAAACAGCTGGTGATTTTAATTGATCAACGGCAAAGAAAAAAAATGCATCTGTGTTTGACTCCCAGAAAAGGAACAGGATACACTGTCACATCCACTATTTAAATTAAATACTGTGTGTGGAAGTTGAGTTTTCTATTTCAATGACATCTTAAACTGCATCATGTGGTATGTACTACACAGGAATTAGCAAATAAATTAGATTAATGTGGTGCTGAACATGAAGGCTAAGATCAGTTTATTTTGACACTGTGATGATGATAAAGTACAAATAAGTGCTTTCCTTGGAACATTTAAGTAAAACTGCTTTGAATGTACAGATTGAGAACCGTATCTTGCTTTCCCTTGTTGTCATTTCAGTTCTGAAATACATTTTGCTTACATGTTGCTAATTTCTGCCTGGCTCTATAAGTGGAGTTGGTGCTTTATTTTTTTTTAACATAGCAATCTATTTTCTTTGTACCATTGTCATGTGTGCTGGGCTCTTTTTTTTTCTTTATTCTGTCTCTAAGCATTTTAGTCTTTTCACTTTGAGAGGCTGATTTAAGGAAATTGAGAGATTAGGATAGCAGACAACTGAGATGAATTGAAGTAGTTCATCTTTGTCAGAAAAATCCTGTCTCTCTCAGCTGTCTCTCGTGCAAGAAAGAGGAGAATCTGGGCAGAGAGCTGATCTTCAGAGGCATGCAATAATTAGGAAGAAGCAAAGTGAGAAGGTGTCTTGAACAAAGCTGAAGAAAAAGGGCACCCTTTGGACTGAATTAGGTACATAGAAGCTCCTAATTCCATAAGGAACTGCAGCAGACTATCAATTTACTCTGAATCCATTAAAACAGCAGGTTTTGAGAGAGAAAATTCTTAGGGATATGTCAAACTTCTCTTCAGTTGATGAGACAAGAATGTTCTTCCCCAACAGAAATAAGAACAACTGGTTGTGGAGGAAAAAATGTGCAGAGAAGAGAAACATCAGTATTGTAGCTTAAATGTTTGTTTGTTAAACTGGGATTTAAAAAAAGGATAACTTAGGCTCAACTTGAGAGTTACTAAAATTGTTGCATATGAATAAACTAATGGGGAATCAGGAGAGTGAGAATATCATAGTTGGTGTTCTCATTCCTCATCTCCTATATTTAATAGGACTAAAGAGATTTTCATCAGTATTGGTGTGACCAGGTAATGTATTTCTAAGAAGTATTGAGCTGGCCAGGATCAAAGTCACCTGTACATGCAGAGCTTCCAGCTAAGAAGCTGTGAGAGGATATGGGTCTGATACAGTCTGAAAAAGGCAGAATAACCTTTGTTATCTGAAAGAGGCAGAATAGCCAGCATTGATCCCACTTCAGCAGAAGGGGCAGGAACCAAGGTCATAACAAGGTGCATTCTCTTGATCTGCTCAAAACTTGAGACTGGAAGAAATGATTGATAACATAAAAGCAAGGAGGCACTTGGCAGCTTGCTCCAGGAAAACAGAAGACCTGTAAGCATAGGAGAACTTTGATCAGCTCACTCACTTTGAGGTCTTCACAGGACTTAGTGATGTCCTGGCCCTGTGCAGACACAGTGCCTTCTGGCTTGGCTCTCCTCAGAATGGGCTCCAGCTCTGCCCTCTGCTGAAGCAGCCTCTGGATAGTCTCTGAGTCATCTGAGTCTTGCAGAGGTGCAGTTTTTGTAGGGTTGGGAGGAGGAAATGCAGAGGGAAAGATGTTTTAGATATGCATGTAGGTCTGTCTGACTGCTGGCCTGGGTGAGAGAGGAAAGCAAGCAAGTGATGGAAGTCAGGTGTCAGAATAGGCTTGTGGTCCAGCCTCTCCTTGGACCAATAGTCACAGATGGGAGCACCCAGACTTCCTCTGATGCAGTTCAGGAACAGAATTCCAGCTGAATGTGGTGCCTAGAGGAGAATTTCTTTTCCTGGACAAAGCACTACACCGTGGGACATGTGTAACCATGCTGTTCCCAGCAGCGCTGTCACTGTGACCAGCAGGAAAGGTCCCCACATCCTTAGGTAGTGCACTTAATCAAGGTAGCTAAGACTAGGAGACTTAAGGAACAAACTTAAGTCACTTGATGATGTTTCTTAAATACAGCTGATCGGTTTTGCCAAACTGTAGGGGCTTGAAATTTCTTTGATTTAGACAAGTCCTGAACACTCCATAATTTCCACAATGCACTGGGTATTGGTAGATGGCTTTGCCTGTGGTGGGGAAGTTTGGAAGTAGGTGATTTTTAAGGCCCTTTCCAACCCCAACTGCTCTGTTCTGTGATTTGAAGCTTTGTTTATCTGTAACTCATTGCTCAGTAAGTAGTGCCTTAGCTACAAAGACAAACTCAGAACATTTTATTTTGCTGTTGTTGCACTGTTTCACTATGCAAGACTTGCAAGTCAGCAGCATATGGCGTGGCTATATTGTCCTATAAAGAAGGAAATAACTGTGTGTAACTTTTTATTTGGATGGTGAAAGCTGGAAAAAAAAAGTCCCAGGAGTTACTCTTCTCAAAGTAGAAGCCAAGGTGTTTGATAGGATGTCAAAGGCTGTTGAAATATGTAATTCATTCCATCTGCTGCCTTTGGTGCTTGAGAACAGCATGTTGGTGCCAGCTGCATGTGCCTGAAACAGAGAGGAAAGCCTTGGCAATCATTCTGTTTGCTCTGCTGCTTGTGAGGGTGCAAGTGAGCCACAGTTCTGCTTTTATTTTTAGCCCATGTGTCCCGTGTTTGTGTGGTAGGCCAAGCTTAGGGGGATGTATGCTGCATGCACTTGAGCTTAGGAGGCTTTCCCTGCCCTGCCAATATTGGAATTCTAAAAATTCTTACCCATTCACTAAGTTTCTATTGCCATCTGTCTAGGAATTAGGTAGCTTTGGCTTTCTTGTTCTGGACTAAGTATAAAGAATTTTTGATTCTTTCATTGTTGATTAGCTGGTCCAACCAAGCTCAGCTACTGGTTATTTAGAGGCTGTATTTAACAGTGAGTTTAGTGGCCTAAACAAGTGTTTATGGAGAAAAAATGGAGTTTTAACAATAAAAATCTTCCAGTGTTGTATTCCTAAATCAAGTACAAAGCTTGCAAGCATAACCACCTAATCAAAAAACTTCACAGATCAATTTAATAAAAATGTAATTTAGTAATTCCCCAGCCTTTAGGGAAACTTACCCTGGTTTGCTGTAGTTCTTTACCATGTGTTACAGTGACCCAAGATATTCAAGTGGAAGTGGGACTTGCAATTTTCCTTCAATGCTTTATTGATGTAAGTAGCAGCACTTTCCTGAGGGTTTTTTATGTAAAACTTTCAAGTTACTGTTTAATGGAAGGATGAAAAGATTGAATATCAATAAAATGTTCCCTTTTTTCATTTATCAACCAATTATCAAGGAAATAGAAAATAAAACATGTAATAAATTATGTTCAGCCCTCTTCCCCTTTGTTGTTATTTATGCAGAGTGGTGCCTGGAAGCTGGGCTGTCTTCAACCTATAGGCAAATGGCTTTGTAGATAATACAGTGACATGTAGTGAGATCATAAAAGAATTGTGAAAAACTGAACAGGATCAAAAAGCAAAATGCCCAAATGCTTATGGACAACAAAATGGTTAAGTGTAATAGGGAATGAAGTGAAACAACTGCTGGTTTATTGTGTTTTATTTATTTTTTTCCCCTGTGGTTGTCTTCTGCTGAGGAGAAAACAGAATTAAGATCATCAACAATATTTGTACTCAAATATAAGCTTAAAAATCGTCTCAAATCCATGTCTCATTTACATGATTCAAGCTTGCTGTATCCTTAAGTAATTCTAAGAATTGAGGCCAAATCTACCATGTTACTTGAATCTAAATTGGGGAAGGAGAGTTTAGTAGCCCTCCCTGGGTAACTGGGAATTTTTAATCTGAAGCCTTCAAATCTATTTTGGATTTTGTCATTGAGGGGATTGCTAATTGTCATCTAGTGTTGTGTCATCATGCATCCCAGTGTTGTTCAGACATAGTTCTCTACTATGTATTGTTAATGAAATTATAATTGAGCCAAAAGCACATGTGTGTGAAACTTTAATATCCCACTGCATCCTTTGCATGCTATAAACAGCCTTGATGTAGGTCCCTGTAGATGTAAACTCCCTGATGTGGTGCTTGTGTAAAAAAGGAAACAGGTTCCTGCTCTTTAAATGAATTGTTACTTGGACTAAACCAATGCTGCTGCACATCTAACACTGGGCAGCTGATATGGATATGCAAAGTTGTTTTCCTGATCTTCATTTTTAGGTGTGCTTAGTGGGAGAATGAATAATTTTTTATCTCTAAGTCTCTATGAGAGCCAGAAGCCCAAGGGTAAAGTGGGAAGGAAAGGAAAACTGAACCACTGACATTATTCCATGGTTTGAATCTAGAGGCAATATTTGGATGCACATACTATTTTAGTGTGGAATCAATTTTAATAAATTAGGAAGCTGTTAGGTGAAGAGGTGAGGTTGTGTATCAGGAGGGAAGAGTAATATTGAAGGATCATGCAGCTTGTTTTCCTCTTGGTTTTTTCCCCATTTAAAAAACTATAGCTATCCATTGGCATGGGGTAAAAGACACATGAGAACTCCCCTTACAAGTGCATACTTTTTGAATTATTTGATTCCTATGATTTTAAAAATACATAGTTTATTTCATAGAATAAAGAAATATAGGTTGGCACACTGAAGACATAAATAGGCTTAGTTTGAACACATTTGGGAAAGCCCACCTTTACTGTATACCTAGATCCATATATATGTTATTCTTGTATTTGGAATATACTTACTGTGATTAGTATTAATGTGCTGTTGAAATTATGTGAGCTTAATTTCACACTCAAAGGATTGGTTACATTTAAAAAAATGACAAACCACAAAAAAAGCTGTTTGCACCCATAGTTTTGGGCTTTATTCACTTATCATCTAACAAAATATTACGTTTCTGAAGACAAAATTTCATCTATTGTTTCCTATAAATAGTTGGATTTGCTCGGCTGTCTTGTTGCAATGTCCTTCCAAAAAATAGCCTCACTATCTGTTTCCAGAATGGAAGTGGAGTGAAGAAAGGTCTGTTTTCTGCTTGAATTGGTTAATTAGTATCAAAGTGCTTTAAAATTATAATATTTTAACACATGGGTGTAATGCTTTAAATTGCTTTTAGCTCAGGTAAACCAGCCCACAGTGCCTCATTAACTGCTAAGGGAGTACTGGAGTAAAAAAAAACAAAAAACAAAACAAAAAAAAA
>WEIU01021692.1:394291-450662 GCA_013389925.1 Aegithalos caudatus | reverse complement strand
CCCACAGCAGCCTGGTTTTAGGAGGAAATTTCTTAATTTAGGTCTCCCTATAGTGTGGACAGTAATGAGACACTGGAACTGGCTTTAAAGGGGCTGTGGGAGCCTTTCATTGGCCCCCTGCCTTCCCTGGGATGGACTGGGATAACTTGGGACCCGACCTTCCCTGGCTGCAGGATTCCCAAGGGTGTGTGGAAGCAAATACTGTAAATAATTTCAGAGTTGTTTGGGGCGGGGTGTTTGTCATTCTACCCTTGGGAATAATGTATCCACTATTTCAAAAGTTAATACATTGACTTATGAGCTGCAGATTTTTCTATTCACTGTCTGGTACAATGCTTACCAAATTATTTTCAGATCTTAGAAGTAATCTACACAAAATGTCAATCTCTTCTAATATTTATCTAGCCTAACCCTTACTAGGACTATTTTTTGTGAAATAATAGACTTGAAATAGAAATACCAGATGTACTCTCTGAATCCATAAATTGCTCATTGTGAAGAAAATACTTTTTTTTTCTCTAAAAATGATGGATTGCTGGAACATAATGGCTTGTCCTGCTCTTATAGTTAAATTTTCGTCAAAAGTACAGAATTTCATACTGTTTATCAAGTAGGCACAACCTCCATAAGGCCAGACAGACAAGAATAGTGCACATGTACAACTGAAATAGGGCAGCTGTAAAGAATTTCGATGTTACATGGCTCTTGTGTTTACTTTTATTCTTTTTATTCTGAAATGGAGTGAAAATGCTGAATGCTCCCTTTTGTGCAGTATTAGACATAGACATGATTAACTTGAGCATTAACACTCCTTGCAGTTATCTCTTCACATATAAAAGTAAAAAAAAAAAAACCAAACTGCAGATGCTATTCAGTTTACCTCCTACAATAAAGACTCAAAAATAGGATTGAATTGCAGTTATCTCCAATGACACATGTGAGACAAGGTATTTGTTTTGAGCTAGATACTGTAGAGACTGATTTTTTTATAAGAATGGCAGTGGTGACAATTGTAAATTGCAGGGACACTGGCTTCATCCTCTTCACAGGTAACTTTATTTCCCTTTATCAAGAAATTAGATGGTTGCTGAGCTGAACTGCTCCTGGCTCTTGGAAAGAAATTACTTGTTAATAGTTAGAGCTTTCACTGCCAGGCAAATTATCAGGATGAAACATTCCATGAGAGCTCCAAGGATCTGAGCTTATGCCCAACATGCATGTGTTGGTAAAAGATGAAGTTTTTCACATTTCTCTCTATGTTCAGGAGGTGTGGTATTCTGATTATTCATGTATTATATTATGGTTTAAATAATTTTCATCAGTCTGCTTCCACTCTGCCTTGTACCAGTGATTGCCAGAAGCATTTTTAGGCAATTCTACCTCTACTGCAGCTTCATCCACTTTGTTCTTAATAAAAATACCAGTAAAACTCCAGTTGTTTTCATGTCTCTTCTAGGGGAAAGTCTGATCTGGAGAGGCTGCAGCAGAGGTAACAGACACTGAACTGATCATTAGATTTTGAGGTGTCACAGGGTGGTGACAATGCTGTGTGCTCCAGGAGCACTGAGGGCATTGTGGATCACCTCAAATACTGAGGTGTGTTGGAGTGATGAGTGCTACCTGTCAGAGCAAAGCAGGTGTGTGGTGAAGAGGGAAGGTGACTCTAAAGCCTCCCGTGGATGTTAACCTTTGTTTCAGGACCTGGAAGCTGTGATTTGTTCCCAGTGAGGTGTTTTAGACTGATGGAGCACGTAGTGTGAGAGATCTCCATGCTGTAGCCTGGTTTTAAACCACTCTGTTCACAGTAGAGGTGGAAGCTTCATTTCCATGAGCCACACAATCCAGTGCAGGAGTGCAGCACCTTGTAGTAACTTCTGGGATGTGTTAGTGTGTGTAACCCTTCACCCTTCAGGGTGAATTATTAAAGTCAACTTCAGGTTTCAGGTGTGCTTTCCCCTAAAATGCAAGATCTAGTTATTTCAAAACAGGGCTTTAAGGTTCAGGCAGAACTTCTAGCTTACTTAGGAATGGCTCAACTGTCTATGGAATAAATTCTAAAACCTCCAGGAATGTAATTTAGTTATCAGACAAGTCTGGTAGTAAACACTACAGTACTGTCTAGTAACATATCTAGTCATGTAATTTATCTTCTTTGTATGTGCAAAGAATTATTCAGAACAGTAGCAATATATAAAGGTAGAGGAGGAGACAAAGAATTATTTCTTGCATCTCTTCTGTTTACCCCACTAAATTTGGGGACTCAGTTTTATTAATTGGTTATAGTGAAGTATAATGAAAAGTCATCAGCCTTTCTCTCTGGTTCCCATAAGGCTGTAAATCTGTGGTGATAGTGTGAATTTCACAAAAATTACATGTTACTTGAACATAATTCTTTTTCTCAGAAAAGCTTTTGTAGGTTACCTGTTACATATCTATTTATGTAATATAATGATGTTTTTGTGTATGTAGCTTATTTAGCATATGACAAATCATAACTGAGTTTCTAGTATGTTCTGACAAGGAAAACACGCAGTATTGAAGAATTTTGTTAGAGGAGTGTTTGCTGATGGACAGTGACAAGAAAAAACCTGAAGATCAGTATTTGGACTCATTTATCAATAAGTGAGAGTATAGTCTTTGGAACACTGTCAAAAGTAATTGCTTTTTTTCTAGTTTTGGTGTGTCTTCACAAGAAGTACTGGCATCTTGAAGATAACCTTGATAAATTTAACTTAACTGGATCTAGTGAGGGTGAGGTAGCTAAGTAAAAGTTTAAGTGGTTGGTAATACATAGGAAATCAGATTACATAATTAAACTATCCCATTTCAATGCCCTAAACTTCTGCAGCTCTGTGGTCAAACACTTTTAGCTCAGGAAAAAAAAAAAAAGATCATGTTCAAACATGTTTTTATAAATCTCTGCCATATTTTTTTCTAACCTATTTCCTTTAATAGTTGAGTGCTTGACTTAGTACTGCAGTGTTGGCATTTGTGTTCTTGTAGCAAATTCATAAGACACATGGAAACACATGAGGGCTTGGTAAGTCTGTTCTACACATTCTCCTGCATAGAATCATTTATGTTGCAGAAGATGCAGCTCACTCAGTAACCTAAAAGTCCATCACTAAACTAGATCACTTAAATACCATAAATATGTCTTTTAAACAGCTTGGTCCATGAAAAAGCATTCCTAAAGGCTCAGGAGAATCAAGAAGCACTCTACTGTCTGCTGAGCTTTGTCCTGTATTTAAAAGGTCGTTTGGTCTCCTTTCACATTACAAGTTTGCCCTTTTGCAATCAGAGTTAATTGTTACACATAGTGGTGTATCTTTTACATATGTTCTCATAATACTAAGCTAGTAATTCTAAGGAAAACTAGCTATGTGTCCCTTTGGAATGTTGAAAAAATTAATTAGGCAGAATTAGGCAGAATTAACCATGAAACAATCTTCTTTTTTTGGCATTGTTTGTTTGACTCTATACTTGCTTCATTTCTGCTCAAGCGAAATAGTCTGGAGCTGTTTCAGAGCAACTTCTGCATGAATGTCTATTTCCTTCAGTATGTTATCTCCATTGTTTAGTACCTGGCTTTGTGTTTCTTTCAGATTTTAATATATCATCATAGTTCTTTCCTCCCCCTCTGCAGCCTTTCACAAATAATTGAAGCAAACGTGATAGGGTTTTGGTGAGCCATCTGTTATGTTTGGTATCCATCCCCAACAAAGACAGAGTGGTCTCATGATAAACAAGTAGACAGATTAAGGACTTTATGTTCTTAAACCTTGGAAAAAACAGCTTTTTCCTTTCTTTCCATTCCAAACATGTTGGCTGGTTAACATAATCACTTTTAGCATTTCAGTGATCGTGACAATTATGTCAGAAGTTCTGAGTAAATAAAATGTGTGATGATCAAAACCCCACAACCTCATGATACTAGATACTCATAGTTGGAGTCTTTGTGATTTACTGACTTTTCTGGGTAAAGTGAAGCAGGAGAGTTTTCACAGTAAACAACTCTTCTGCAATCAGCTTTGTGTTTTTAGAAACGTTAACAGCTACATGTAAGAGCAGGTGTACTGTCCAATTACTGTCTCAAAAATGTTTTGTTATTAATACAAGTTATACTCCTGGGAGTTTTGCATTTCAGTCTCTCTTTATTGTTAAAGAAAGCTTTTAACACTGTAAACAAATACTGTGAAGTCTTTACTTTTTAGTGTTAAAAAAAGTTTTTATTTGTTGAAAAGAAAAGAAATTGTGTACTTTGAAATTGCTGTGGCAAACTTTTGGGTTTAGTTTGCATCATTAACCTCATCTTTCCCCTCAGAATCATTACATTGCATGCAGGGCAGTTGATCCCATGTCTGATGGGATGGTTGCTCAGGTAAGGAAATACTACATGGCATTTCCACAGGACTTGTAGCCAAACCAGAAGTGCAACTTTAATCCACATGTTCCCCTACTTGCACAGGGCAGGTTGTGCAGCTTTATCTCACCATGGAGGTAGAAGATAGGTTTGAAATTTCAAGTCCTTTTTGTAGTCTTCATCCTGAGTTTGTTTGTGCTTAACAACTTCATTTTACAGTCTGCAGATAAAGGTGACATTCTGCCTAAGTCACTACCAGGGCCCAAGGGTGACAAATGGGAAAATCCCCACAGGTTTTCACTCTAAATCTTCCAGCTCTCAGTTCTGATTACTCTGCTGCTTCTGAATGCATTTTACTTATCAAGGGGAAGGGAAGTGGATGCCTGGAACTGGTGAAAATTACTAAATGGATTGCATGTTATATAAAACATGTTTGATATTATGGCATAAAACACAGATTTGGCAGCCAGCTGCAGATTAGTAAAGCTGAAAAACTTTCATTTGTTAATTAAATATAAAGATCCCATGATAGTTACAATACCATTTGTAAAAGGATGGGTCATTAGGAATGTCACAATAATTTAGATGTAAGAGAAAGCTTTCAAGTGTGACCTGCTGAGCATGTTAGCCACTTTCACCTTACATTTGTGTTTGTGATAATGCAGTATCTACAAGGAGAGATCCTTGTAAAATGAGTTCTATTCCTGAGGTCTGCTCTACTTGTCATATTCTTAGTGCACCCTCTTTTTTGTTTACTTGCTATGAGTACTTCTCAAAGGTATTTGGAACATGCTCATCATTGAGGCATGTGTGATTTCATACTTGGAGTTCTTGGAGTTTCACATGTACCCAATCTCATTTCTGCAACAGAACTGCCACCCTGCCATACATTCCCTTTGGTAAGGACAGCAGTTGTAGATGAGTTATTCTGTTGGTTTGAATAAATCTCTAAACACCATATGAGCCCTTCTTTTGCAAATCCAAGTTCTCTTAACTTTTTTTGTAAGCCCTTGGTACTTGGTCACTTTAGAGCTTTTAGTAGGATCTTGTTTCTGTCACTCTACATCTCCATGCTACAAAGCAATTTTTAAACTGATCTATCCATCCACCCAAACCACAATGACTCATTTCAACACCTCCTGATGAACTGCAGACGTAGAATTGGACACTTTATAGGGTTGAAGCTTCTCATGGCCTCTCTACAAATCTTCATGGAGCCTTTTATTGGCTCTGCTGAGTGCTGTTGTAGCTTAATACATTGGTCTGGGACTTGTCTCATCCCAGTGTAGGCTGAGTTTGTCACTGAAGCAACATACTGTTTACTGATATTGGCATTGCTAAGTAACATGATGGCTAAAGTCTAAATAATTTAACCACAGCAGAGCAGGTGCCACAAGACTCACAGCATTTTTTTTTCCAAGTACATTTTTGGAACTGATGTGTCACCTTAAAAACATGGTGAGGTTTTTTTCCTTCCCTTAAAACAGTGTTATAGCTAAGCTGTAGCCTGAGCTTGCCAATCTAATATGCTTTTCTTGTTTCTTCAGGGAATAGGTCAAACCAACACCTGCAGGAAAGTCTCTTTAGATTTGTCAAAAAGTATTCAGCAATCAGTTTCACTTTCCAGTTGATTTCTTGTATTGATTGTATTATTTCAGTATAATACCACAAATCTGCCACTTTGTGCTCCTTTTCAGGGGACTCTTTTATTCTTAGCAGCTCCTTTTATTTTTTTCCCAGTCTAGTGAACTGCAGTACTTCTGAAACTTTCGAACACTTGCAAAATTATGCCCAGAGTTATACTGTGAGGGCAGAAGAATTTTCTTGTTTTGTTACTCAACAGTAAGTCAAAGGGCATTGAAGGAAAGGCTCCAATAGTTATCACAACTCACAGGCAACTTATAAATTGGCTTTTGATTTTCACTTGTGTGCCTCAATGTGTGAAAAGGCACTTTTTTTCCCTTTTAGTTTTAGATCAGACAAACTCTTATTTTGTAGCATCTGTGATAGTGGTGAGTTTTTACAGGAATTTATATATAATGGAGACCTAGAGAATTCTTTTCTTCCTTAGTCAAAGTTAATTAGGTTATGGCTAAAGTTGTTTGCTATTGTATGAAATGTGCCTATCATAATCTCTAGGCACATGTACATAAATTAATACATAGAAATGACCTCGTTGCAAATAAAGAACTTGCCAACCTTCCCTTTGCTTCTGCAGCTCTCCCTCAGGCAAAAGCCTGAATAAATAGATAAACCCTGCAGCATGCCCTGAAGGCTTGTAAATGTGGGCTCTGCCAGGCTGGTGGGGTGAGGGAGTTTGAGAGGACCTTGCCACTGGGCTCTGTGTTTAGGGCTCTTGGTGAGAGCACATCAGCTCACCTCGCCTGGAGGAATAGGGCAGGGAATGAGTTCATCTTTCAGGGTTTCAGAACTCCAGGCAACACCTCCTGTTGTTCATGTTTTACACCATTAAAATGGGATGTTTTGTAGGACTTGTAGATTTTATTTAATTTTCTTTGCTGCTAATGGTGTGGCTGTTGAGTGCCCAGCCTTTTGAAACTTTTTTTCCCCCACCTGAAATAGCAGCTTAGTACTTTGGGGGGAAAAAAGTCATCAGGCCCAAATATAGAGAGGTGAGGAGTACTTAGCAAAATTAACACAATTTTGAACTTAAAGCTTCTACGTGGCATTTATGATTTAGTATTAGCATAAAAAGGAAACCAAACAAAACCCTTATGGTTATTTCCCTTGGTAGGATAGAGTACAGTGCTCAAGTAGCAAAAGGAAATAGAGCTCTTAACAGTTGCAACATGAATAAACAGGCAAGTTTGTTTTTATTTTGGCTTGATTTTTTTTTGGAATAAAAAGTAAAAAAGAGCTCAAGTTTTACAATTAATCATAGTAGCAAAAAAATTACTATTCTATGCTTACCATAAACTGCCTATGGTCCACATTTTCAGTTTTAATTAGACTTTGTGTTGTTGGCTCAGTATCTAGCAGAAGGTGGAGGAATGTGATATGGGAGACCCTTGCTGCACTGATAAAAAACTCAAGTAAAGCTTTTTATTTGAATCAAGTGTCATGGCAATATTATGGTACTTTATGCTGAGTGAGGAAATGAAGATTGAGTAATCTCTCATTAATGTAAATAAGTCCTTATTGAACTTAGGGGGCAGGAACTAAAATAAGGGAGAAGGAAAGCAAGAAAGCCAGTGGAAAGCAGTCCTTGATTATTTGGAACATGACCTGTTGGATATTTCTGAATGTGCTGAAGTCTCATGTGCTTTTGAATTTAGTGGAATGTCCTATGACAATTGCCAGGGAAAGCTTATTGACTGAACACAATGCCATTAATTTATCCCAGTTATTCTATAAGTTAATGCAACTTAGTATCTTTTAAATAACTACACAAATATTTATTGCAGTGCAGTCTGCTGAAGGAAAAGATAGAAATAACTAGAATAATAG
Source organism: Aegithalos caudatus (assembly GCA_013389925.1). NCBI lineage: Eukaryota > Metazoa > Chordata > Aves > Passeriformes > Aegithalidae > Aegithalos > Aegithalos caudatus. Next base: position 442,831 of record WEIU01021692.1, on the reverse strand, counting down.
TGAGAGCTTAATAAAGAAAATTTAAATCAGAGTGCTTTGCATTGAAAGTGATAGATTTACTGATTTCACTTATCTAACAAGTTCTTTGTGGATGGTTTCTGTGCCTTTTGAGCTATTTTTGTGCATAGTATCTTAAAGGAAATTGGATTTCATTTGATTATTCAGGACTAAATATTTTGTACAAAAGCTTGAAAAAATTGAGACTTTGTCATTTTTTGAGATGCTTAGGAAGGTGGACTGTATGGTATTTGGAGAACATGTTTAAAACAAATGAACTTTGATCTAGTTTTATTACTGTTAGCAAACACCTCAGTTCTTCAATAGGCAGTTTCCCTTGTGCACAGTGCAGAAAGAACAGCACCTTCTGATCACCAGAACATGATCACAGTAGGACAGGAACTCCTGGGTTTTGAAAAGCAGAGCTGTAAAGAGGCATTCACAAAAGGCCATTTCTTCCAAAGGCTTAGGATGAAAACAAGAGGGTGAATATTGAGATGTAGAAACCATAACTTGAAGCTCAGCCTCATTTTTAAGATGAGGGAAAGAATAAATCACTGGTAGTAGAAAGAGATAAGCCTTTAGTGCTTCCAAAGTGCTCAATGCACTTTTCTCAATGGGTGGAAAATGTATTGTGAAGCGACATGTAGTACTTATTTGGCACAAAGAAATGGCAAAGTACTGTCTTGGTATTTTCAATCAAGCTCAAAGCTGGAAAGCAATTTATCCCTAATTAAGCAATGCAGAGTTAGTCATGGAGTGCAAATTATTTTAAGGGCTGGCCGCATGTCTTTTGTGTGGAAGATGAATTTGGATACACCAAATGAGAGAAATATGCTAGGGAACACCAGACAAGTCCTGTCACGGATTTTTGTGCTATCTACTTGTCTTCCTTGTGATCCACAATTCAATATTGAGGGCTTTCTTTCCTGGATTTTTGAGCTTTTTTAAAGTCTTGGTGGGTTTTAGTTAGGGCAGATGAAACCTACCTGACATGATCTAATTTTTTTTCTGCCTTTAAAGTGTCTCTTGCTTTGTCTTCTGAAAGAGTCTGTAGTGCTTCATTGAAGCATGAGCTGTATGTGCAAATATGACACCGTTGTGTTCCTTGTAGATTTTTATAAATCAGTAGAGTGGACTTCTAGTGCTCTTTATGGTACTGTGAGTTTTTCATTTTTGTAAAATACTTTTATTTCAAAACATGGATTGTTTTAAATGACCTTAGAAGCTTGCAATGGATTCCGTGCTACATTTCTCACCTTAGAAGTGAAGGAGCTTTTTACTGTTCTCAAAAATGGATGGCAGGATTTGATATCATGCTATGAAAAATGATAGTGGTACACTGATTCATATATTAATGCTTTTCATAGTTTCCTGTCAAATAGGAGAATAATGCATGAACACATGTCTTCAGGTTCAGTTTCAGAATATAACCGTTTTCAGAACAAATTCTGATTTGCTTTCCTAAATAGCATTGAATATGGTGAGTATATGCAGCTTCTCCAGCACAATAATAATATTTTGAAATGTATTCAATATTTATTCTAATATTCTGAACTCAATATTCAGTATGCAGTAATCCAAACCATAAAATGCTGGCATGGTTTTGCCCTGCTGTCTGTTTCAGAAGCTTATGTTGATTCTATTTTCTTATTTTTCTTTGGAGGATTATTTTAAAATTTTTCTCTCAAAGTGTTTCCCTTTTCATACTATGTCTCAAATACACAGGGTTCATGATACTTTAGTTGCAATAGTTCAGCAGAATGTTGACATGCCCAGAGGTATTTGTAATGAATGTGAGGAAGTAATAGGTGCAATTTGCTTTGTGCTTGCTGTTACTGAACTACTGCACCAATTTAATATCACAAGGCTACAGGGTAATGAATCAAATGGACTTTTCCAGGTTTTGTAGAATATTTCATGTACAACATTCAAAAGTAGCTCTGACAGTCAAGGAGAAAATTAATTGAAGCCATTTTACATGTACTCCTTCCTCCTGTGGCTGCTCTATCCTTCCTCCCCAACCCCTGCAAAAAAGCCCCAAAACAAACAAACCAAAGAAACACAAAAACAAACCCCTCGAACAAAAAACCAAGCCCAAATGCAGAAACCATCACAGCCCAAGAACCCTCACCCCAATTATGTGGCAAGGCATCCTTAAGGTTTTGGTGTCTGCAAATTGAAGTAGCATTAAACAGCCTGCAGGGGAAGGTAACAAACAAACAGTTCATCTGCACAGAGAGAATGCATCCACAAGTAAGTAATTTAGTTTATAGTGTGCAAGAAAAAAGTGACTGAACAGTAATTAGTTTACTGTATTGTTTGTAATAATGTTATATGATTAACAGAGCATAAATGGAAGAAGATGAGTGAGGGATTTTGCATTAGTGCTGTGGATTGCCTCAGCTTTGATATAAACATGAGAGGATTATCTCTTTATTAGCATGTCTGTTGGCAAAAGATGAAATATTTCTGGTGTTGCTCTGTTTAACTTCCAGTTTTACAAATACAGCCATGAAGTACACTTTTTCCAAGGGTCCAAGTTAGTAAAGGAAGAACAGAGTCTGCTTTCCTGGGCAATGACACCTGAGTTTGTGACAAGAGAGGAATACTGCTGATAGGGTTTTTTTTGATAGTGGCCAGCCTAGGAGGAACAGGGTGTTTTCCTATTTCAGGGAGAGTTGAGTGCTGTAGCAAAATGCACTAGGTAAGTAGATTAAAAACAACTTACTGAGAATAAAACTACAATGCCCTTTCCCTTCATGAACCTATAAAACATGTATGTGTTTTAAGTTCTTTGTAGTAGTTTAAAATTTAAATTTCAGACTGAAGACTCAGACTGATAGTTTAGTTTTTGATTGTATTTCTTATTTGTCTTAAACCAATATTCTTTATTGCTAACATTTTCTGCAGAAGTTTGCCTATTGTCAGAAAGCTAAATAAAAAAGGAATGTCCAATTGGAATGAATTTTGCATCTTTCAGAGCTCAATATCACTGAATAACAAGGAAACTGGTGATTTTTGAAGACATTAAAGTGGCTTTGTAAGATTTTAGCTAAAGAGTCTACGGAGAGGAGAGTCACAATCATTTGGGCTGGAAGGGAGCTAGCCAACATCCTGTTCAAAGTAGGTCAGCTGTGAGGATCATCAGAGCTTTGTCCAGTTGGGTTTTGAAAGCTGCCCAGGATGGAGGTTGCACAACCTCTTTGGGCCTCTGCTTAATTATTTTTGTAGTGGCTCTTTTCCCCTTGTACCATCAGAATGATTTTTTTTTCAATTAGTGCCTGCTGTCTCTCATTTTCCTGTTGTGCATCATGACAGACTTTATCATCTTGTCAGTCCCTCAGTACTGTGTAGTACTGGAGACTTGCTGTTAGGTCCCTAACAAAGCTTTCCATTATTTTTTTCCCAAATCCAGCAAGCCAGATTGCCTCAGTATCTTTTCCAAGGACATGTGTCGTTGTGCACTATTTTTACTTTATTACCATCATTAATTTGCTGGTTTTGGGGGGTCCAGTTCTGGCTGCAGTAGGTACAGACTGTCTAGAGCAGAGTAAAGAAGAATAATTGCTTGCCTTGAACAACTGGCTGTGCTTCTGTTGACACAGCCCAGGTTTGCTGTACTTCTCTGCATCAAATACCACTTCTCTGTGGTGGTGGGATTTTATGGTAGAGTGGGTGGTAACAGTGCTCTCTCCCTCCTGACTTTGTATCTGCAGAGGGTGGTGGCTGCTGAAGAACAGATGTTCTTCAAGTGGGATCTATTCCTTCCTTGGAAGGGGAGTAGCTCTGGGCTTAGTCTGAGTTACTTGCAGGAGTTTTCTATGCTTCACCACACATTTTCCTTTTCCAAAGAAGAAATAAGGAAAAGGAGTCTGTTAACAGTGAGTTTGGTATTGGTCACAGTTTGATATTGGTCACACAGATAACAAATCTCCCAGATTTAGGAAACATGCTGAATAGCTAACCCTGAATTCTGAGGGGAGATTTCTCTTTAGGGAATGGCAGCACTATATTTGGAGGACAGGAGAGAGTAATGGACTTGAAAGTGTGTAAGTACATAAGGAAATACACCATACTGGTTATTTATAGTTCTAACAATAATTTAGGGTTGTGCCTCTTCCATGCATTTAAGATGTGTGATAAGTAAGAGTTCTTTTGCACCAGATGGTTTGAAATATGTGAAACATCATGTCAGAGGGAGGAGTCAATCCATGTAGTTGCTTTTAACCTCTGGTACAGTAGGTGTTGTCCTTTGGAATGTACCAGGGTGCACATCTTCTTTAACACTGCTGTCATGGCCAGTCAGCTCACTGTGCACATCTTGTTTGTCCTCATCCTCTTTTGTCACTTCCTAACTGGAAGTTACTTCTGTAAGGTCTTCTTACACCAACTTGTAGATGGCTGCTGCCAGAGGTGCTGCAGAGCTCAGTAAGTTTGGTTACATTCCTGAAATTTCCTCAGTAATTACATGGGATAAGGCTAGTGCAGTACACCTGCTGGCACATAGAACACAGCTCACTTACTGCAACAATGAACTGTGCTGTAATGCAGGCTGAAGAAAATGCTTTTAGAATTCTTTTAGATACTATTTGTATGGGGTTTAAAGGGTCAAGGGTAGCTTTATCTGAATGAAAGTATTACACAGAAGTTCTTAGTCATTTAAAAGTTCATATCATGAATAAATTTGACATACAAGATGTAAATATTCATTTAGACCCTGATCTCTTGACTCTTCAACGTTGTCACTAAAACTTATTTTTTTCTGGTAGCCATTGTTTCCTTTAAAACTGAAGAAGAGTCTTTTACTGAGCTGTCAAAGCTGCACCATTTCTATGCTGTGTGTCAAGTGACATTGTGTTTCTGTCTTCTTTGTATGGAAAGAAGTCACTGTGCAGTGATATGTAAAAGACAGCAAAACTTTGGGCTCAGATGTGTTTAATGCAGTTCATATTCTTGAAATAACTGAAGATGGGGTTGAAAAGCACCAATATCCAGTTTAGAGGATATCTTGCCTGCCATTAAGAGCTAAGGTGGCCTAGTGATTGCTCAACTTACTCAGTCTTATTGTGGCTCTTGGCTTAAAATACACTTTGTCCTTGGAGTCCTTTATGAACTCATTACATGTCTTGCACTCACCTGACTGAATTTTGTGAATTGTGAACTGAGAACTCCCAGATGTTTCAGAGGGAGCTGAAGCTTGTGCTTCTTGTAAAGTTGGTGTGCATTCAGTAGAGAATAAGAACCCCAGCTGCAGTGCCATAAAGCTTAGAGTGTAAGGAAAAACCTCATGTCTGTTTAACATTTCAGATGCAGGTAATTTCAAATAGATTTTTCAGAGATAAGAGCTAACTCACTTTTGGAGTAGAACACATGAAGTAGGATAACGAGGATCTGTTGGAAGAAGAGGAGATATATTAATATGTTGTGTATATCTTAATAAGGGTGAGGATTTTTGTCCTTTGGTACTCAGATGTTTATATTTCAAGTAATTGCATGTTGTTTTGTTGAGGGCTTCATAAATGCCAGATACTGTTGAGGAAGGAGAAAAAGCTGTGGAGAAGTCAGAGTGGGGAGAACCCTCCTGGAGAGAGAAGGTGATCTCTAGTGAGAAATCACCTGGCTCTTAGGCTGAAGCAGGTGCATCCTTAGGTCAGAAAGATGGAACTTCTGGCACTGCCTTGGCATGCATAACTCCACAGTTTGGTGTGAATATGCAGTGCTGATGATGCAGCTCTGTGGGCGTTGTGTCCCTTGGCTTTTGCTGCCCAGCTGCAGCACTCCAGGGTGCCCAGGGAAGTGCTCAGGCACTTCCAGTGGCTCCTCTCCCTTGTTCATGTCTGTTCTGAGCTTCTCAGTCCCCTGTGCTGTCTCCAGCCACACCTGCTGACTCTGCTTACCTGCAGGACAAGGCCCTGACCAAACTTGAGGTTTTTGGTTTTTTTTGGTATGTACCTTTAATGTAATGGTTTATTTGTGTAGCTCTTGTTTAGAGACAGCAAATCTATTAAAATCCCAAGCAAGTAATGAGGGAGTTTGTGCTTAAAGGTAAAGCTGGGTGGCTATGCACAATTAGCTCAGTGCAATACTTGTCTTGTAAAACTCTGAATAATGATTAGTCCAATTTGAAGGACTCATTTGCTCCCAAATGCCTTCAGAGACAGAACTATGAGGAAATGTATGTCCCTCTGTGCTTGTTTAATGATTATTGAACCCAAATTCACTTTGTTTTGAGGAAAAAAACATCCTGCTTTTAACTGCAAGGTTTCTGCCTTGTCAAATTCAAGTTGATGGAATATTGAATTGTAACAGGAACACTATTAAAAGTTCCTGAGCAGAAATATTTTCATGGCTATTTTGTTTGAACTGTTCCATTTTTATTTCTCCTAGATGAACCAACATTTTCAAGTTCTAACTGGTTTATTTCCTGAATGTGGCTACAGACCAGGGTCCTGAAAGTCATCTCTCATTCATTAGGACTCTGTCAAGGGCCACCATTTGCATGTGTCAAGCAACCAATTTAGATTTGTTGTACTATATATATGTGACTCTTCTTAGTCAAGTCACCTTGGGAATTTGATGCTGATATTTTCTTTCCTTCAAATTTGTAGCACTGAGAGTGGAAACAAAAGTAAAAGCTTTATATGTGTTCTTGGTTAAATGTCTGTGAAGAGTCTATGCAAATAAATTTATATGACGAACTAAAACAAATTTTAATGTGTTTTCTAGTGAAATAGTGTTGAAAAAAGTTTACAAAATCAAATACAAACAGCTTACCAGTCCTGTGTGTACTGAAGGCTCTTCCTTGCTTTTCAAGTAATACACCTTCTTATAGCTACAATTGAATTTTAGTGCAAACTGTTATAGGTAAAGGCTCATTGTCATTGCTAGTAATTTATGATGTCAAACCCTTATGTTTTTTTATAGGTATAGTATGGCTCATTTACTGTTCCCATGATACCTTGTGATGGATCTTACAGATGTTTAAAATAACTTATGCTCTTGATTATAAGAGTGTTACCAGTTGAAATTTTTCCTTTGCTATACATCATAAGCTTTGAAATGAATTGCCAGTTTAGTTACAGTTCTAGAGACGAGTATTTGGGAATTAGCTTGTGATGATATAACATGAAAAGAAAAGCTCTTATTTGATCAGGGAAGAATGCTAGAGTGCTTTGGTTGCGCATCTTAAAAATATGCATTGCTAGAGGTATGCTTTCAGGAGGAATTGTTCCAGTGTGGGCTAATATCAGGGACAAATGCAATTCCATTTTGAAAGCCTTCTAAACTTTGTGGGTGAAATTGTCATTGTTAAAAAATGACTTAAGAGGGAACAGTTGCAGGCAGCAGATACCTCCACTGCAGAAATATGAGTGTCTCTTCCTGTGCACCTTAGAACTAAATGTGAGCAGGCTGGTTTTCAGCTCCTTCCTCTGTTTTTCTGGCTAGGGGCTGGAAGCCAGAGGTGGCCTTCCCTGGTGTTTGGCAAGCAGGGAGTGCAGAGATGCCTGCCCTGAGGCTCAGAGACAGGCCAGCTGCCTGTAAAAGTGCTTTCACAGCTGCTCTTGAGGGGTCCCTTCTTGAGCAAAGCAGAGCATTAAGGGACAGTGAAGTGACTCACTTATTAGGAAATGTCTGGGGATAAAATTGGGCACTTGGCTGTATTTCATACTTCAGTGACATGCAGAAACACATTTTGCTTCCGCTTTCAGCTGCTGCCCTGGTCCAAAGTCTGGAGGCTTCCTGTAGCTTGATCTAAAATCAGAGTATTTCTTCTCACCCCTTCAGAAGTGTTGGCAAATATAAAACTGTAGCACTAATAAAAATGTGCATGTCTAGTAGGTGATGGAGAAGGAACAGGGACTGGAGATGCCCTCACACTATTTTCAACTTCAGTGATGTTCTAAAAGTGAAATGCATTTGGTAATGTGTAAGGAAATGAAAGGAAGATATATTCACCCAAATATTTCTATCCTAATGTTACAAGATGAGGAAATATAATAGTATGTGGAAAATAGCATGTGATACGTGTTGCATGACTGTATAAATACAGACAGTCCTTCCTTTCTCTCCTTTTCCTTGTCCATTTTCATATTAAAGTATCTGTAGCCCTTTAGGCTCACAGCCAATCAGTCCCCAGCCTGTGCTGTTAATTGGATTTTACTAATTGGTACAAACCATCATATTTTGGTGGTGTTTCCTGTGCATTTACCCTTGTGCTGGGACCAGCACCATATCATCTGATTTAACTTCCTCTGCTCATGCAGTAGATCATCTGGAGCATTTTACTTGTTTCCCAGGAAAGAATGGTTATAATGGAGACATCTTTCTCTTTCCTTTTCCCTGTCTCCAGTTTTGAGGGGGGCAAAAAAAAAACAAGGCAGAACAAGACTTGCGCATTGATAGTCCACACATTTGGTAACCAAGTTAGCACATCTCTGATTTGAAGCAAGTTCTGGTTCATGGCTCTGGGTTGTCTGTTGTTCTTTGGATGCAATTTGAAAAACCATGTAGCTTTCTTTTTTATACATTGCTTTGTCAGTAAGCAGGTGGCTTCACTGACAGCTTTGTTTGTGGATATGTAATCAGGCCCGGAGGAATGTGGGAAAGCCACAAGAGAAGATTCCTTGTCATCTGTCAGGGCTTGTCAAAGTAAAATTAGCAAGTGGAGAGCAATATGGAATTATATATTTAGCCAAAAGAATGAAATGCAAAAAAAAAAAAATTAGAAATACGTGTTGATATATATAGAGGCACAAATATATAGATGGATATATTTCTGCAAAGCAGTGAGGGAAGGAAGATCTGAAGTGAAGCTTGTAACTGGCTCACAAAGCCATCTGCTAACAGGGAAGACTTTGAGGACCAGCTCTTTTAGGATTGACTAGTGCCAAGTGCTCTTTGTCCTTGAAAATATCTGTATGTTGTCTTAATGAATTCAGAATAAGAGAAGCTGCTTTTATGAAATTACACAAACTAGGATAATACAGCCTTCTGCTGCCAGTATTGAAGCTGGATCTTCTCCACAGGCTTCTGTCAGGGAAAACCCATTAAAATCAGGGTAGAATAAGGCAAGGAGTCTGTTATCACTGCTACCTTTGAATATTTAGGAGGTATGATATTAATGGGAATCTAAATTAAGAAGAATAGTAAAGAAAAAAAAAAGTAAAAATACGGAAAGAAAGGATACTACCAGGAGCAGTATCCTGCAAGGTGTTGTTCTTGAGCTGAATATGAGATTATGTCTTAAGCCTGAACCAATACAAAGATAAGGAAGCAGAATGGAAGTTTCATATCCTTGCAAGTTCTTTACCTAAAAATTAATTTTCATGGAATGACTTAACGTGCCCAGCTCAAACATTAATGTTTAGTATATAACCCCTGGCCCAGACAGTGTCACTTGTGGCTCTCCTCTGGAATTGCTGTCTTGCTGTTGAGAATTGAGTGAACACTGCCAACTATTGGTAGATAAATTGAGAGCATTACTCCCACAACATGCGTATTAACATGCCATATGCCAGGAGCTAACATATTTAAGCTTAGAAAATTGCCATGGAGGATGAGAGAAAATATAGTAAGAGGTGTTACCAACTGCATTATTGCTTAAGCTACATAAATCTTAAGAATCAATATTTTATTCAGTGTAATTCCACATGATGCAATTAAAAGTAACAGAAGGAAGAAAATATTTCTATACATAGGAAGCTTCTGGTTAAGACTGTGGTGTAGGACACCTGTACTGCAGTTTGGAAATGAGAGTGCACTTTAAATGGAATAACTGTGGGAACAGATGCTCACACATTAAGCTCCCAGCCTTACATACAGCTAAAGTTGACTTTCCGGCTTGGGAAGTTTATTTTCAGGCCTGTAGGGAATCTCAATGGGATGTGTGACAAGTGGTCACCTTGCAGGAAGCAGGATAAATTTACATTTTACTTCTATTAATTCCAGGTGATTTTTTTTACCTTTTGAATGTGAAATGGAAGTTGATGTAATGATCATAGAGGATACAAGGCTGACAGCTCTGAAAACAAAACATGTCTGTTTATCAAGTGTCTTAGGGTTCCTCACTTGCAAGCTGGAGAAGATCCCATCTGTGGGAATGTATTTTCCTCCACAGGTTTTTTCTTCTCTTTTTTCTGTTTATAACTAACCAGGAATGCACTTTGTATCTGCCTTTCTGCTATCTTTTGATTATTGGTATAAGAAAATAGTCATAAGAACTCATCTCGTGCATGCTTATGTGCATGTAGATGATATTCAGTTGGTTTAGTTTTGATGCTTTCAGACAGTGTCAGTACAAATTTTGTATTCTGGTCTTGGTATTGTTCTAGATTAATCTGATGGCTGATGGATTTCACAGAGATTTAGGACTGACATATGTAGCTTTGTTGGTAGCTTCAGAAGTTTTTCTCAAGTAGCCAGGGCAGAAAAAAGGTCAAAGACTTCTACAGTAAGTGAGAAGTGTTTGATTAGATAGCTAAACATTTTCCTTACTCTAAGCAATTGGAAACAAGAAGATACAGTAATACAGAGTATGAGAATGAGCTAATGTAAAATATCCTCAATTACAGGCACATGAAGAGAAGATAATTAGTGAAGGAAACTTCTAAGTGAACTTGGGCTGTTAGCAAATGGAAATTTGCTGAAAAAAATTAATAACAGTCCTGTAATGATAAATCCTATTGTACCCTGAGCACAAAACTGCTTTCCTCTAAAATTCTTTCATATATGTGTAGTGGGGCTCCAAGAGAGCTTTCTGAAGAGCTGTGTTTTGGAGGCTTGACCCATCTGTTGTTTGGCTTCCCAAGGGACATTGTGGATTACTCTGAGCAGTTGGCCATGGATTCCATGTTCCCTTAGCCTCTCAGGACCTTTTCCATTTGCTCCTGAAGGAATGATTGCATCTGCAGTGTGGTAGTCCTCACCCAGATCCTGCGTCCCCAGGGAGAACTGCAAAACAATGTCCTCACTTTCTGTTGGACACTGGAAAACTAAACAAAGGTGATGGAACTTGTGTTTTACATGCTTCCAAAATGAAGGCTTGGTGGAAATGATCTTGCCAAAGTTTTGCTTGTACCTAAAGCACTCCCATCTATCAGAAATTGCTTGGTGTGGATTTGCACTGGTCAGTAAAACTTCTTTCACATTGCCAATATGGAGAAGAATGTTTGCATTATCTGTCTTGCTGTCTCTGGGTTTGTCTGAAGTTACAGCAGTTAATAATGAAAAAGGGAGAATTTTCAACTACAGGTACATTTGTAGACCAGTGGAAAAAGAATATGAAATTCCTGCCCTCAGGGAAAACAGTATGAAATACCCAGGAAAGTCTCAAGCAAAAGAAGTATCTTTCACTGAAGGGAAAAAACAAATCACAAATGCAAGAGACTGCTGCTGAAAGTAAAGCTGCCAGAATTTAATTTGAAAATCCTCATATCTTATGACCTATGTAAGATATCAGATCTTCTATACGTTGTATACCTCATAACAGCTTTGCAATTTATGGTATCATTATAATTATATAAACATTAGTATCATTGAGATAAGACAGAGGAGTTTGAGGCAGAGTTCAGGGACAGGGATGTGGAATAAAGCTAGCCACAATTTCTTGACAGTCTTTTTTCCAGTGAAATGGTGTGCACCACTTCAAACTGTTGCTGTACCAATTAATGTGTTTTGTAAAACAGTCTGACATACTCTCAAAATCTGGAAGTCAGAAGGGTTACAGATAACTCATATTAAAACATTTTGCAGATGTTGCTGACAAAATTATTTTTTCCCATTTCTGAAACGTGTTTGTAGATGCTTTAATTAGATCATATTTTTCCCTGAGAATTTAATTTCCTTTAAGGTTTCTGTTCTATGTAGTTAGATATATTCTGCAGGCCATTAAAATATCTAGCAGTTAAGATAGATTATGAGCTTCTATTCTTAGAATGACTAGAGTAAATGTATTCTTTGCCATCTTCTCTTAACCTGAATGATGGCAAGCACTTATTTTTGTTCTGGGGTCACTGCTCAATCACTGGTTCCATCACCTCACCCCTGTCATTTATATGGAATCAAACAGATAAATAACAGGTGTATATTTAGTTAAGACATGAATAAAAACTTAATCTCCTATAGATAAGCAACTCATCCTGCAGCTCAATTTTAGTTTCTTGTAGTGAGGGCTTGTCAGGCTTTCAGCCCTCTCAGCTTCTATTTCCTCCTTTCCTTAGAAAACAGACTGACTTCAGAACAAATACTGTGATGCTACAACCAGGCTTGTTCCAGATTTTTAAGCCTTGAAGTATTGCTAAGCATTAAGAGTTAGCTTTGTCAGTCCTTTCTTCATACCAATGCAGATTTTAGTTTAATCCTAGGTTCTCAGCCTTTACACACAGTAGTTTGTTTTGTTTTCATTCTGAACACTCTCAAGGAGCTAAAAAACCTCTCACCTTCACTGAATGGCACTTACAGTTCAGTCCTGCTTTTGTTCTGCAATGTCCACTAAACCATTCTGAGACACAAACCTATTTGTCACATTCTGTGCCTGCATTTAAAATGTGAAGAATTTTCTTTATTTCATTTCATGAGTATTTTTCCTTCCTTGGAGCTTATCCTCCAGAGTCTATCTGTATGAATTTGTAGCCACCAAGAGTTCAGTCTTTTTGAAAAGAATAAACAAGTATCAAAGGGACCTGGTGCCCAGATTACAATACAGGTTTCCATTACAAATTAAATTTCTTGGAGAGGAATAGGACAGTGTCATTTTAACACAGGTTGCTTGTATGTCTTCCTTAGAGATTTTAGCAGTGTATTATTTCCCTGCTTAGATCACAGTTTCCTTAGACAAAGTACCATAAAGTTGAATTTATAGGATAATTCAGTCCAATTGTTTTGGTCTTTGTTCAGTAGTTGTTAAACTAAACACGCTTGCAGGCTTTATTTTAATGTGAGAAGTATTTATGCATATTTTGTTAAATTAAAAGCTTGATTTGTCACTCTCTAACATTTATTTTCTACTTTAGTTTTTATTTTCTTGAAATTCAAATACGCAGTAGAGGGACTCATTTTGTGTTGTGGTGATTTTTTTTCTTTTGTGAAAGAGCTATTATAGAAAAATACTGAGGATATCTAAGCTGTATTGTAACCCCATGTTGATAACTAAAATTTATTTTTAAATATGGAATTTTCTATAGTTGCAGTGGACAGAATGATGTTATAGTGCCTAGGAACAGTAACATGCATTATTTCCCCTGAAGCTTCTTTGTCATCTTTGTCTGCTCTTTTAGCTTTGGGGTGGGGTCCTTATGGAGTTCTTCTTGTTTAGCTGCAGCATTTGGTTTGGAAAGGCTTGGAATCCTTTCCCAATTTCCTTTTTTTAGGTCATGGATGAAGCTGTTGACAGAAACCAGTACCTAGGGCATGTCTCTGACTTCTGACTTGGCCTCACCCTGCACAGCAGTGGTTAAGCATTATTTGCTTTTGTTGCTTGGATTAGCACTCAGTCCAGAAATGGCTGTTCCCTCCAGTCTAGTGGAACTTTTCCTTTTTTTAATAACATTTGAAATTGCAGCTGTGCTGTGTTCATGGAATCCCTTCACTCACATGCTGTTAGACATTGCCATGGAGTTTTCAGGACAAGTAGGGTTTCCTGTCACAGAAACCGTCCTGGACTCTGGTAACAAACTCTGCCTCAGTTATTTTATCATAGATGTGATCTTGCTAGAGGTGAAATTCAAACTTGCCAGGCTGTCTGAATCCCTTGTAGACCTTTCATGCTTTTTGAAATGGAGTTTCTTGGGAAAAGATCAGTCTTTTAGCAGGGTCACTGTGATAACAGTTTGTACAGCAAGGGAAAAAACACAAAATATATGGTATTACACTGAAAAAGCAATAAATCTTAGTTATTTGGAAGGGGCAGCCAGTTGTGTATTTCCTGGATTTTCAGATTTCAGTCATGATGAACTCAAACTTTATATGCCTCCTCACTGGACTTTGTCCCTTGAGTTGACTCTTAAACCAGTCATCTGTGTGGTTTTTAAAAAATTTTTATTCTGTAGACTATTTGGAGGAAAAGAGGGTAACATGGAAGTCCAGTGTGATTGTCAATCCTTTTTGAGATTGCTCTGAAAAGAATTCATGAGAAATTCCCCATTTGAATATAGAAATCCAAAAGTATCTGTATTTCACCCTAGGTTGGTTTTACTGCTCTTAAACGTTTGTCAAAAAGTTTATCCTTTTTCCTATTTTTCTCATCATTTCAGAAAAGTACAAAACCTTTCATGTTTCTGTCTTCCTTGTTAATTACAAACAGAAGCAAAAAACCAGGAAAAACCCCAAACAAAAACCAAATCAACCCCCCCAGGCTCCTCAATACTTCTCCTTAGAAGTTCTTCTGTACAGGAAGCTTATTTAGCATTACATTCTTTCCCAGTCTATTCACTTTGAGCTCTCTCCCTGGGGAGGCTTAGCCTCAGGCATTTATGACACTGATACTGTGCTGTGTGACATAGGGGAATTCCCTCCTAACATTAATCCAGCTCTTAGGATACAGGAGCCTGGAGTTTGCAGCAGTGCCTCATCCCTTGGCTGTTCTGGAGATCATTCTTGCACTGGAAACTTCCAGGTGTAGGAGCACTGAAGGTCTGTACGAAACCTCTGGAGTTGCACTTTCTGTGCAGTTTGGGCAGCCCCCAGCCTTCCTTCAGGTGATGTGGTTCAATCTGTTAGAATCAAATGCTTCTTTCATTCTTGTGCTCTTAGTAATTCTCTGGTGCAGGAAGGTTTTAACATATTGAATGGTGATCTATGTTCTCGTGCTTCCATCACAAAAATAATAAAATCTGTTGAAATATCTGCAAGTTGGCCAAAATTGCTTTGCAGTAGCCTTGTAATGAAAAGGGAAGAAAAGGTGAAATTTCTCTATGAGAATACATGAAGTATAACAATTTTTTATAAGTAGATTTTTCTTAGCTCTTACAAAGCATATTTCATGATTTTTATGTGTAGATTTTGGAAGATGTTTTAAAAGTTTCCAAGTATGATGGGCACTTACATATTCCTGAAACAGAGCCATGCCTATGAATATGACCAGGTTGTGTTCACTGGCCACACTCAAGTGCAGTTTCAGAAGCCTTCAGGTACATTTATTTGCTGTCAGTAGCATCCATGCAACTTAGAAAAAACTTGAAAAAAATCACAGAACATACTTGAGTTTTGCCCTGGTATTAGTGAAATGAAAAGCCAGTCCCTGGAAGTGTTTGCTATTCAAACTCAGCACTCACTGAATATTGAGCATGTAATTAAGTCCTACACTTGCATCAGTTGTCTGGATTTCAGTGTGTTCAGGCAAGATCTCACCTGCTGATGCCAATGTACCCAAACAAAAAGATCTTCTGGGACTTTGCTGATTTGGAGTCTCTTGACGGAAAAGCGGACGTCAAGTTATTTCATGATGCACAATGGTCTAAAAGGAAAGAAGTAATACTTGGATATTTCACTATAAACAAAGCCCTTAAAGCATTTTCTCAGGAGTGGTTCACAATCTGGAAGTGTTGATCCTGTTGATCCCTACTAGTGAGCCTTCAAACCCACAAAAAGAAGTTATATGCCTCCTAAATGTTATTTTGTTTCAGATCTTACAGTTAGCTTCAAAAAATCTGAGCTTTTCATCACAGATAATTTCAAAAGGGCTCTTTGGTTCAAGTGCCCATTGAAGTCATTGTGAGTTTTATTGCTCTGTACCATGAGGAAAGCTTGCAGGTTAAACATTTAGTTTAAGCTTAGCTGGGCTTGACATTTCTGCTGTATTGCACAGAAGCACACTGAGTTTGAAAAGCAAACAGTGCTGGGGCTGCACTGAATCATGTTCTTTTGTGTTCTATAACACACAAACCTGGAACTCGATGGGAACCTCAGCCTGTGGTCCCTTTTCTACTTCAGAACTTTGCAAATTGCAGAAACCCTTCAATTGAGGGTTTGATTTTGTTTGGTGTTTTCCCTAATGGCAGATGCAGGAAACAGAAGCTTGCTGTCTCTGGAACTTTTTCTCCTCCTTTGTAAAAGCTTGCAGAGCTATTAATTGTGACATTTGAACAGAGAATTATTAGGCAGTTATTTCAGTAATAGCCTTAGTGAATATAATGGGGTTTTCCTTTTATAAATGGAAACTTGACTATAGACATGAGTGAAGTAAGAACATCCAAAGCCAGGAGTAGGATAAGGATGATCTTTCATTTCTTATCTCCTCCCATCTCCTAGGAATTCTGTAAATCTCAGGAAACCTTTAGGATTTTGGGGCCAAATTACTCTGCCTGGAACAAGCCCTTTGAAATAACTTGGACTGATTGTCATAGTAATTTGTGTCAATCTGCTCCTACATATTTGAGTTACAACTACTTTATCTGATTCTTTAGTCTATCCAAGTGTAAAATGGTGAGCAATTCTGGCTGGAAAAGCATGTATGATATTTGAAATAACACTTTTCCTAGGGGCTTTTCCTCCTATAACTGATACGTCTGTTGTTTTAATTGTTTTTTTTAATTATTTAAAACTTATGTAGTCATTGTAGTAGCTCAGAAAATGTGTCCTTACAGATGGCCACTCAGGTGTTGCTGCCACTGAAGTGGTAAATCTGATGATATTGTCAGCAAGGCAGCTGTCAGTACCAGGACAAAACAATTCCTCTTTACAGTGGCACGGTCTCTGCATGCAGCATTAACCGGTGATGTTAAAATATATTTGTCAACAAACTATAACATCATTTAAGCTGAAGATGAAATGCCAGCTACAACACCTTTGGTTGTGAGTGAGCTGCATTATGAGATAAATCCACCTTATTGTCTACTGAGTAAACAAAGAACAGGTAAGAGTAAATAAAGTGCAATTCTATCTTTAAAATACTGCATCTTGAAGAAAAACTGTGATATCACTTAAAATTTCAACTTGAATTCTCTCTTTTAAAAATACTGGTTGAGCTGGAAATGCCAAGGCTGGTTGAGCTGGGAATGCCAAGGCTTCCTAATTCTTTGATTAGAGAATTTTCTCTCATTTGTTTATCATGTTTTTTAGTTCTTCCTCATGTTTCTCAAAAGAAAAGGTATGTAAATACCTAAGCACAGTAATAACTTCTTTTCCTTGCATTTGAAGTGACTATGGCTAATTCATTCCATTCTGTTACATCCTGAAACTTAAATGCCTTTTTTTAAGGTCTGTAGAAAGCAATTATAAAGCTGGTAACTTTGAACTATTGAACTACATGCCCCAGTGCTGTTGGCAATACTCAAAATGGGAATATTAGATTAAATTTTTTCAAGCAGAAAGTTCTAATAACTCAAGTAATAATATTCATTAACTTCTATTTACACCATTTTAATCTGAATCCACATTGTATGTTTGTTTTATTTTTTTTTTCTGGAAAACCATGAAAGCCTTAGCTAAAGGCCTATTTCACAGTGTATGCTAATTCTGAGGTGCTAGAAGTGATGGCTGAATTATCAAAGGGGGCCCAGCAGTGCGGGGTTTAATTGGAAGGGGTGGGGAGGCATTGCTGGGTGGGCTGGCAGTGACAAGGCTGTGCTCTGTCACAGCACCAAAGCCAGCACAGGGCTGCAGGCACAGGGTGAGCCCCTGGAAGGATGGAGGGGATCAGGCTCCCAAGCCTTGTGCTGCCTCAAGTTGGATACCAGGAGATGAGTGGCCCCTCAGTTACCTGGAAATATCTCCCCCCAGCTCCCCTGGAGGACAAACAAAGGCTTAGGTTGCTCAGATGGTGCTGTGAGGAAAAAGAGGGTTTATATGATGAGAGATAAAATCTGTAGAAGAGGCTGTTGGAAATGACAGCTTGAGATTTATTTCAGTAAGTTCTGAACTTCTCAAGTTGTTTGAGTCTGTGACCAATCTCGTTTCTGTTCAGTGCAAGGTGCTCAGATCTGTCCTGGAATGAGTTAAAACCTTTCTGACTGCCAAGGCTTTGGGCATGGTGCCTGGCAGGAAACTCTCTCTGCTCAGGAGCTGATAACAGTGCAGGATTTGCAAAAGAGAAGACAAAAGACTTAAATGCTGCTTTCTTGGCATCCTTTAAGAGAAAACAGCGGGGGAAGAAGAGCAGCACTGCAGATGTGAGCAGAGATAAGGGTATCCAGGTTAAACCTGCAGCTTCTTTATTAACACAGGTGTGCAGAAGCAGATATGTATATATTGTATAGCTGCATGAAAAGAGTGAGTACCGTGGCACTGAGATGTTATCTTATTAATTTTGCTTTCTTAATACATTTGTTAGAAAATGGCTCATGCTTTTGCTTGGCTACTTAGCACCAGTATTATCATGGCTTAGGTTGCTCACAGTAATGGAGATTCATGTGGGATAAAGTAAATGAAGCTGCTTTTCATTGCCATTACCATTATTAAAAAGGCTTTTCACCGATCCTGCTATCAGTGCCACAGATCAGCACACCCCTAAAAAGTGATCAAAGTGTAATGTCCTGGAGAACGTATCTGCCCAAAGCACTCTTCTCTAAACTGCTAATAAAAAAATCTAAGTGCTTGGAATTGTCAATAGTAGGACTCATGCTTTTAATAATGGTATTGTAACTTACTGTGATTTTTTTTCCTCATTCTTTTTTGAATTTCCTTTTCTCCTGGCTTTAGTGAATATAGCTGCTATAATTACAGCTAAAGCCATGGCATTTGGTAGCTGTGCTTGCTCTGCTTCCAACAGCCTCACAGATTTCTTGGCCACAAGGAGTGGCTTCAAAGTTTCCTGCAGACTGCAGATGATCTCATTGTCTTGCTTTTATGCATCACAGGCTGTATTTTTTTTTATCAGGCATGACAACACCGATAGGTGCAATTCTCTGATTTAGGTGGTACACTTTAAAAAGGAAAAAAAAAAAAAAAATCACATAGCCAGAGCCCAGCTAGGTGTTTGGGGGTTTTTTGTGCCTGATCACCCTGTCTACAAATGACCATGCCTCTCTTAATGTGAAAGATTTCTGAGCTGTGCCATTTATTGTCATATTTCTATTCATTCATTTCATGTTGTGATAAACTCACTTGCTTCCATTCCATAGCACACAGTGCTATTTTTGTGTCCTGTAGTGTACAGCTTCTGAGCAGCTGCTGCATGGGTGGCTTTCCTACCTCCTACTGACTCTTAATGCCTTGTGGTGTGTTACATTTCTGGGTGTGTGAGCTTGCTGGCCACTTGTCTGATTCACATGTGCTTACCGAGGGCTGGTAAATACTTGGGGTTTGTCTGATGCCTGATCAGTTCTTATTTTTCATGATTTTTGCTTTGGGTTCAGCCCCATTGGGATTTCATCCTTCACTGTCGTCTCCATCTGTGAAAATAGTGTTTTTCTGTCAAACATGCCCAGGTTACTCACCCATTCATTGCCTCAGGGAGTCCCTGTTTTCCTTTTTAGACTTTTCTTTTCCCCATGGTGGTACTTTGCTTTGGGAAGCAATAGGTTTCAACCAGCTCTCCAGCTGCCTGCTTTTTTACCCAGTGCTGGAAAAAAGGCATCTGGCTACAGCCTCCTCACCTGGATCTGCACTGCCAGTCACTGAGTTCCTTCCTTTACACTAGAGGAATAGCAGATTCTTGACTTATTACTCAAGCCATCATAGGGTTTTTATCTCTTTGACCAGTTCCTTTTGTTCTTTAACACTGTGTATTTTCATAAAATAGACTGCTAGCAGTAACTGAAATGGAATCAAAAGAGAAGAAATCTCAGACCTTGGGATTCAAGCCTGAGATTTCTCTAAGCAGCTTTGCTAAGGAGGAGCAATCATTTTTTTTTCTACCTGTTCTTCAGAGATGCTGCATCCTGCTGTGCATAGCTATTACGTGATAGTCACAAATAAGTCAAGGAGGAAAATTCTTGCAACTTGTCTTAAGGACAGCCTGGATCAAACCTTATTTTTCTTTGAAAATGTAAGCAGAAGGGTTGTGTGATGATGTGACAGCAAAAGTGACATCTGAAAATTGTCAGGGGTAGGAGAAGTGGGTATGGCACATCTTAGGAAAAATGTTGTGGAAAACAAAGGATGTAGTGGAGGGTGTGCTGAGTAAAAAGACTGCAAGTTGTAGTGAAGCAGGTATTTGGTGTTGAGAGTTCATTCTTCTCTCAAAAAAATGAGTTAGGAGCAAATGTTTGTGATTCAGCAAGTCACTCTCACCAGGCTGCTCCAAAACAGCCCTTTTTTGGGGCAAGTCAGAGCTTCCCATTCCTGCACTATGACTAGCAATGGTTTGTAAACCTCCAGTTGTAGTAAATGTGCACCTTTCTGGTATAACCTGCTGTGACCCCATCCCTTGATATTGTGCCTATTGAAAGAGAAGGGAAACTGAATATAAATCCCATTTGGTTTTGGAGATTTGAGTATATTCCCCAAATATTAATGGGATAAAAATGGGGAACTGGTGATTAAATGGAAGGGAAGACATGCTAGGGTGGCTGCACAGGAGTTATTTCTAGGGTTGATATATTCAGAAAGTAGCAGTTGCACAACAGCAAACAATAGCTGAGAAATGGAAATGTTGAGTAATAGAGCAAAATTTTGTCTTAGAATCCCACAGAGGTTGCTCTTTTAGATTCAGATATATTGGAGAAAAGTAGATGCCAATGGTTTGGTGCTTCCTGTGGAAATGGAGCTGGTATCCCAATTTGCTAGAAATGCTGAGATAAGAAATAAAAAATCTGTTGGATGCAGCTTGATTTCTTGCTAAGAATCTCAGAAGATGAAATAAAGGATTTCAATCTGTGAATTTTCAGATGCATAAGCATTTTTGCTGGTTTCTGCAGGATTGCTCACTTGATGTACCTTTGAAGTTAATAGGTTCTATCTGTGGAATAAAGCACAAGAGTACAGCACCCAGGAAAACCTCAGAGAATAGAGAGAAAACAATTTATAAGTCCCAAACAGGCTCAAGAAGACAATTGGCACAGACAGCAGTACAGCTCTTGCCCAGTTGCTCCATCCTATGGTCAAATATTTGGTTTCTGGTGCTGTTAGCTGTCCCTCATCAGCAGCATATTAATTTTCAAACTGGTAATACCATAACATCTGCAAAACATACTCAGAGTTCAAAAGGGGAAGAGAGGAAAAAAACCTCTCATGTAGAAATTAGGGAATGGAAGCTCATATCTGAACAGCAAGTGCTAAGGAGGTTAGGAGCTGGATGAAGAAGAACATTCAAAAATCATGTTTATAAAAACTTTCTTTTCTTTTTACTGCCTTGCCAAATGGATGAATTATGTTGTTTTGGCTGGTGAATGCATGGCACAAACCCAATTGAAATTTTAGGCAAGTGGACCATGGGTAGACTTCTCTTTATAGTCTTATGAGCATTATGTTGTGTTTTTATAAGCTCCCATTATATTTAGTTCATGTAAGTTCAAGTTTTGACTTCTATGAATAACAGGTTGTCTACCTTGTTGGTTTTCAGTGTGGCCAGCTATTTCTGTCTCAAATTTCTTCATTCCACCATTGTGTCTGGTGATATATATGACCAAATTTGCACTAGTTTGCCCTGGGAAGTCATCAAAAGAATGGCAGATGTACAACAACTCCTTTGTTTCTTTCTCCTGTTACTCTTTATAATTAAACCCTGAGATACTCTTGAGTGAAACACAAATATTTGACTGCTTTATCCATTCATACAAATATCTTCCTCACTGACTGCACTACCACAGTTTCACAGCAAGGAAGGAAGAATCAGTCTTCTCAAATAAGAGCTGTTGAGTTTGCAAGTTTAGGATTTAAGGTGCCATGGTCCCGCTATTATTCCATTCTAGTAGACATGCATTTTTTAATAAATTGAACTTTAGTTTTTGGTGTTTTATTTCTTAAATATTTCAAGTTCCTTACCAATGCTAAGATGATTCAACTTCATTTCTACTATCAAGAGCTACTGTGAGTATAAAATAGGATATAAGAATCATTCTGCCTTGTAACTTTGCTAATATATATTCATAACCAAAAGCTCCCAGGCCTTGGTCACATCTCTTTAAAGCTATGGTTGCCCAATAAAGTTGCACACTACTCTAGCTAAAGTATCAGGGATGTCACTTAGCAAAATATTCTTGTAGCAGCTCTTCACTTCTGCTCTCATCTCCATTTCAAAAGGGCCTGGCTTTTCCCCCAGTGAGTTGGAAGGGAAATACAGCAATGTAATCCAATAATATATTGTGTTTTAGAACAAATACAATACAGTAACTGGTAAACTGCTTGAAGGAGCAAAACACTCCTAAGTTTCCAAACTTCAGGTGACTGTCAACTATCCTTACTAGCAGAAACAGACTTGCATTTGGGGAAGTTGAATTTGGTCTTGGCTGTGAACCTTTCCAGCTGCATTAGAAGTTCAGCTTCAAATGGATTTTTCTTTTTTTTTTAGCTAACATAGATAGGGTTTTCACTGCTTTATCTTTATAGTATTTATGATTTTGAATAGTGATGTTCAGAAAAAGGATTTGTCTTTGGGATGTTGCCATTAGGAGGGAGTGGTAACAATGGGATTTTGATCACTGAGCTTTATTACTTTTTTTTTTCTGTGCCATCCAGAGACCTGAAGTCTAACAGAATATACATGTTAAATATATGTTTAAAATGCATCAAACATCATCTTAAGGGTTTGCCAGTCTACAATATAGTAGTAAGCAAGGTATGTGGTGCTGTGGTTCATTGAGCTCTAATTATTTCAAACTGTTATTGATTGGACAAAATAAGACTCAGCTCTGCTTCTGTTAATAAATATTGGAGACTATGGGTTCAGTTGTTAAACAAGGTCTTTAAATGATTCTTGTCAAGTTCAGATAGGTAATTAAAGGAACTGAATAATTTCCAGGCATGATGGCAAAAGAAGGAACCATCTTGGTTAGGGGTGGAAGACCGTGGGAAAATCTGACCTTTCTGAGGGATATATCAGCAGAGCTCCATGGACTTCAGTGATAGTGAACAGGTTTTCCGTCATTTCTGAGAGTGATTTATCAGCAATCACTAAAATAATTTTGTTTGCTGAGCCGCTTTCTTCCTTTCTCAGATTATTTTTTTCCCCTCTATCTGTTTGGGTATAAATCACTAACAGGTCAAGTGTTACTTGACTTGAGTTTGACTGTGAGTCAAGGATGTATTTCTGTTTTCTCATGGTTTTGCATGTTAATGAATCTTTACTTTTTTTTATATATAATTCTTAATTGAATAGCTTAAACATACTGCTGCTGGTATCTCAAACTAAAGAATTAATTCTGCAATATATTTGCATTTACACATGACCAAGAATTCTGTTGCTTCGGTCTGGAAGTACTAGGACAGTTTGTTAAAGATACCCAAGGGTGGTGAATATATAGTCCAATATTTACATCAAGTAGGCATTTACAAATGAAATATCATTGACATTCTGCTTCTTTAGCACCCTCCTCCAAACTACCTCATACAGCTCATTAATTTAGAAGCCTTAGGTGTCTTGGAAAGAGAAAGGAGAGAAACTTGTTCATTTAGAGAGCAGAATAAAGTCAGCCATACCACTGACATAACAGGAGAAGAGACCCAGCTGGGAGACAGCCTGAGAGGGAGGATTGTGGATCTTCCCTAGAGAAAGCAGTGGTGGCAGGAGGACATGTCAAATACCTGCACACAAACATAGGCAAGGAGCAAACAAAAGGAACTGGGAATCTGTGCACAGTTGTAGAGCTCTGGTTACAAAACTGTGGAGCTGTGGCTTGCCTGGCTGGAGTGCTGCCATGGATGGACACAGACTCCCTGGGCAATGCAGCTGTGCCTGCTGCCCAGCAAGAGATGGAGACACTAAGGATGAGTTCCAGCCATCTGACAGTGCTGAGAGGTGGATTATGTTCTTGGAAGGCCACTGTGGTCTTTGGAGTGCCTGGAGATTGGAGCAGTTTGCTGAGACTAAGAAAGGCTAACATTGGATAGAGAGAAAAATGAGGCAGGATCTTACAGACAACTTGCTTTGATCAAAAAAATGGGAAATCCCACCAGAACACACTGAAAGTTCTTTTCACCTCAAGGGTGATCAACACTGCAACAAGCTCCCCATATAGGTGGTGAATATCCATCCTTGCAGAATATCCACTGGGCAGACTCCTGGACCTTATTATAGAAACCTCTGGACATCTCTCCTAATTCTCCTGGAATCATTCTGTGCTTCTGTGCTGTGCAGAGGCCCAGGCAGATAAAGCTTCACCATTTAACTTTTATTTTTGCCTTTTAAATAATTACTCTAATGATCTGTGATGGACTCTGTCATACTTGCACTCCATACACAATTTTTTGAACCGGAGTATTTATGTTTCATTCTAAACCCCTTGTTGAATAAAGAGGATTAATGTTTGGGGATTTAATAGTCTCCAGTTTAGCTGAACTCAGTAAATCTGTCTCTGGGCTGACAAAGGATTGGAGTGCCAACTATTCTGGGACAGACAGAGTAATGACAGCTTTGACTATTTTTTTTTTTTTTTAATATTGAGTAAGTATTGAAGAATTTAAACAGACAATGCAAAGTTTTAACTGAATTATTAAAATAATTTGCTGTTGATGTGCACAACAAATATCACTCTAATGAAGTTTGGAAGCAATTTTAATGGAAGAAAAATTAACTAATGACAGCAAGCTTTTTGATACGAGAGTCATTTTATGAACAGGATGACATAAACTTCATTAGAGAAAACAAACACAGAAATGTTTTTATGCAGGAACAAAATTCTCCACATAGAAGTTAGGGTCATAAACCAAAAATGCAGAAGTTAGTAAGTTACATCACGTTATAAAATGGTTCCTCAAACTGCTGCTCACCAGATCCTTCAGCTGCCCCATTAAACTGGGGATTAACAGGGAAATTCAAATAACAGTGGGGGATCAAATATGGAATGGAGAATAAGCACAACTGGACATATGGCCACTTATATTATGACCGTTACTTAAAAATTACTTTGGATGGGATTTTTAACAAACTCAGTACCATAAATTTGGGATTAACCAAGAGGCAATTACTCAGTGGTCAGTGTGATACATTAACAGTTCCTTTGTTGACTGCAATAGGTTTAGAAGGGGACTCTTGTTATTGAATGTATTTTAGGGCAAAAACAAGTATATGAAGGTGCAGACCATTTATTTTTATAGAGGGTTGTGTTTGAAAAGCAGTTGTTTAACTTTTTGTGATTTATTTTTTGTCAGTTTACTTGACTTGTTTATTTGCCTTGGTTGTCTGATGTATAATTGTGGAGTGCAGATAAATATGTTCACATTGTGATGATCCAAACTCACACAGATGTAAGGCTTGCATTGGTTTAAAATTAGAAGAAAAGTTATTTTAAGTGTTTCTGTAACAGAGCTGTTTTGTTTATTTCTGCAGAGTTTGAGTTGCTAGTTTTGCCAACATCAGTTGGTTGCTGATTACTGACATTAAATGCTACCTTCAGGAAATGTCTTTTTTTTTTTTCTTCAAAGTATAAGGAAGATGCCTAAGAAATAATAATTACATTGGTCCAAAAGTGCATGTTTTTTCCCAATGTGAAGCTGTGGGAGAAAAATGGTTTCACACTCTACACAGAAAAATCAGCACTTAAACTGGTAGGAATCTTTGCTGTTCACTCATATGGTGCCAATCTTACCTAATTTTAAAGGCTTGTTCAACAACTAACATAACTAGTATCTTTTGTCTCATTATTTCTATCTTAAAATAATGAATGTCTGTATGAGTTTGCTGGATTTAATTCTGCAGTAGCCACACTTCTCATCACAGAGACTTGAGAATTTCTGAGACAGGATTTCAAATTCAAACTATCACACATCCTTTTAAAAAAATTTGGTTTCTGGTAAGACTTTTAGGAGTTTTGAGATGAGGAAATACAAAGCCCTGGGCCTATGAGCAAACTTGATTTCCTTGTTCATTGAAATCAATAGTAAGAGTTACAATCTGCAGAATAAGTATATTGTGGTGTTATAAACCTAATGGCATCTAATTTTGTTAAGTACGTACCAAAACTGTAAAAATACAGGGATAATTCACACAACTCTCAAGTGCCTTATAAAATGGGTAGAAAAGCTGCATGGAAGTTAGACAAATATTGCAAATATTGTCCAGCACAAAAAAAAGGGTTGGATACTGACTCCTTTGAGGCTTGAGGAAAGCAGTTCCCAGAGTCTTACCTCATCATTCCTCACTCCCTGTGACTCTTCTGAAATTCTGCAAAAGAAAGAAAAATGTTATGGTAGTAAGCATGTATTTCCTTACATAGGAGATGCAATTATACCTGGTCTTTTTAGTGAATAAATTATTTTTAATAGTTCAACCTAAAGGTGCTACTGTAATTGTGGTGGCTGGTCAACAGTGGTAGGATTGAATTGGAAGCTCCATAAAATTTCTCTGTACATTGAGTTGAAGAGATGATTCAATAGCATTAATGCAATATTTCTGCAGAGATTAAATATTTTGTTATCTACTGATGCCACAATACCATCTTTCAGAGGTGTGTGAGTTTTTGTGAAACCCCTTCTCTCCTCAGCCATCTCACTAATTATGACCATGCTGAATAAGCTTATTGCTCTTCTAGAGTTCATTTGGAAGTTAATTTCTGTTGCTTGCTCTGTTTTGGCTACCTGCGTTTTTATTTCCCAGCTGTTTAGTTCAGGAAATTGACTTACAGTGAGAGACTAAGAAGGAGAAATTTTTTTTTTTTCCCCTCATAATGGATGAATTGAAATCTAAAGAGAAATTCAGTGTTTCAACTGATGTAGCTGTAGAAGTTTATGTACTGGATATCTCTGGTTGTCTAAATGTGCCAGCTGTTGACAAGAAAGAGGCAAATTTGCACAAAGCATGGTTTTAAATGTGTATTTTGCACTGGCTTCTTGTTTTCCTTATGTGTTGTCTGCAAAATAGTTACTCTTGTCTTAGAGGACATTTAAATAATGCACCTTTGGATGAGCAAGCTGTGAAAGCAGAAACATACCGAAGAGCCAGCTGAAAAGATAAATAAGCAGGCTGAGAATTGTAACAATATTTTGAGCAAGAATGTGCACGTTGGCTTGAAAGGCTTTGAAATAGAATAAAGCACGGAATGGCAATAAAAGCCTGCAACTGCACTGAGCTTGTTCTGGAATTCAGTTAACTAAGGAAATTTGAAATAAAAAGATAATGCCTAAAAATTGGAAGGAAACTTTTAAAGAGTTTGTGGGTTTATTAAAGTTCAATCATGAGCCAATTAATGTAAAAAAGGTACAAGCTGTTTTTATTTTATTTGATAAAGAATCTAGCTTTCTGTTCACCCTCAGGGCACAGTAGTGTGACAGGCTGCTTTGTTCACCACAAAAACTTGCTTTTCCTCCCTGCTTTTACAACCTGTGATTAAAATATTTGCAGCACTAGCTTGTTTTAACAAAAGCCGTTTATAAACAGCTAGCAGTGCACTTCAGGTTGACTCCACCTGTGAAGAAGAAATATAAACAAATTTTTTTCTTAAAATCAGCATTTTGGCATTTAAAGTTCTTTGTACTAATAGGTTCATGAGGGGATAGTTTAATTACAAAACTATAACAAAATTGTCTAGCTTAGAGTTTTGCATTTAGACTTGAATTAGACTTCTAAATTTCCATCCTATCACATTTTTGTTTAGAAGAAAAAAATTAATCTATTCCCTCATATCTAAAGTTAATTTTTGCTGTTTGCACAATTGTGCTTTTAGCACAAGATTGTGTTTCCTTTCCCTCTGAAACTATAATTATTTTTTTATTACACATTATTATATGGAACTTGAGCAAAGCCAAGTATCTTCTGTAATCCTTATAAGCACTTAGGGATGGGGTGGGGAGGTGAAATTTTGGATCAACTGCCATTACCAAATTGCAGTCTTTCCACAATGAATTTGGTTTTACTAGTCTGGGAAGTTTCTTCATTTTTGGGAATTTAAAATTTCTCAAGGAAACTAGATTTTCAGTTACAGTCTGACAGACTTAGAAAATGGAAAACTTATGAAGAGTTAACTTTACTTTGTGTGTTGCATATCCTGAGGTACCTATTGTTTGTGCTTGTGTGGGATCCATCTTTAAAATGAATCTCCTGGAATCTTAATTTACTGTGTACTGTGCTCTTAGAATCTGCTTCTCATCTGCTTTGTTGTGGCAGAATTACTGGAGGATGGGTATGGGTTTAGTTTCTCTCTTGGTCTGTAAATAGCACCAGTGGGTATTGATGAACTAGAAAAGAAATATGTAAGAGAAGGTTGTGTACCTTTATTTCATATTTGGAGGTAGGAGGCAATTTATAGATGAGAATCGTGACTGAATAAGCAAAAAGTAGAAAAGGTGGCTTGAGCCCTTAGGTCTGAATTTTTACTGGTTGCTTGGTGTGATGAAATAGCACATATTAAAGTTTATTGTGAAAAAAATTGTATATTTCAATGAATATAACATTATTTCTGGACTACCAATGGGTTTTACGTGTCTAGGGACTTATTAGCAAGGTCTCTAAAGTTTGAAAATACACTTGTTTGGAAAAATAAATCAGAGCACCTGTTTGAGTCTGCAAAGGAGCCAATAGCCACCATATGAATTAAAAATCTGATTAGAATTCTGCAGGCAGCTTACTTAGCAGCTGACAGTTGGGGTGTATCGGGTCAAAGATGAATGAACCAGACTTTCACAGGGTAGAAGATACCTTGCGTTTAGTTGAAACTTAGGTTTCTAAATGAGATGTGGAATACAAGGGCAGTTTGGGTACCCACAGTGTTTGTGCCTGTGAAATTCCTGGACTCCAGTGCAGACAGGGAAGTTTTACATATTGCCAGTTAAATCAGAAGATACTACTATCAAGATAGTACAAAAACACAATTATTCCTTTCAAAAATCACTTGGCAAAAAGCTGGAAATGCCAAGCTAAGAGTGGATTACTCTGTGATCAAGGCAGATTTATTCATTATTGCTTTACAGACCCTGATAAACTGGGGGGTTTGGGCATTTAAATTGTAGGATTGAAATAACTTATTTAAGCCTTTAATTTGTTTACCTGTTCTCTAGAAATGAACAAGTTGAAATGCTATGTCTAATACCAAGAAAGAGGAAACCAGGCAATTTAGGGTTAAAATGTAATTTCTGCTCTTGAGGAGTTCTATTGATAATTGTGGAAAAAGTCTTCCACAAAAAGTGCTTTCAAGGAAGAACAGAACTTGTAAATCTGCACAGTTCAAATTTGGTACCTTATAATATATGTTAATCAGTTAACTGGTGTAGTAACAGATAGTGTGACAATCACCAGATGAGTTACTGTAAATTTAAAGGATTTAGATTTAAAAGAACTGCAAATACCTTGAAGATTTAAAAAGCAAATCTATGTTCTGTGATGGCCATTTAATTTACCCAAGAATGTGTTGGACTTTGTAATATATGGCATCTTGAGTGTCTACTATGCCACTTCAGTACAATTATTTTCTCCATAATTGAATTATTTTTTGATTGATTTCATTGTATCTCTGGCTTGCTTTTCCTTCCATCAAGGCATGTCAATAATAGTAAAATTTATTTACTTTTTCATTCTCCTCTTTCACATACCTTCTACCAGAAACATGAAGTGCTTTTTCAAATGCCTGTTGTTGTCCTTCTGAAGTGTTTTTCACATAACCTATTTTTTTTGTACAAGAACAAATGCTTTTTCTCCCAGACTAATGTTGCAAATATTCCCCAATCACTCAAGCTTAGTTTCTTGATATTCTCAATTCCAGAACAGTAGTAAGAAAGAAATACATCAAATATACTTTTTTTTTAACAAAGAAAATCTCAAAGATAAATAGTTAAAAAAACAAAACAAAACAAAACAAAAAAAAAAACAAAAACAAAAAAAAAAAAAAAAAACAAAAAAAAAAAAAAAAAAAAAAANTTTCCAAGAACCTACAAAGAAAACCCTGTTTTGAAAATAAGTTTTGAGTCTTTTTAAGCTTGGCTGCTGTGGCCCTGGAACAGGTGAAGGAAGTTTTAGGCTTGCTATTCGATATTCAGTAGAGCATAATCTCTTGAAGACCGTGAACCTCCTAAATTCCTTTCTTAAAAGGTGCAGTTTGGCTTGAGCATCATAAACAACTAGAAGCAAGTATAATTAAGGATCTTTCACCTCTTTCCATGGTTTCTTCCCAAGAGGAGCACATCCAGGCTAGGCATTTTCCATGGGAAACTGAATAGAAATGTCACCAATCAGAAGGCAAGGGAATCAGCCTTGTTCCTCGTTGGGAGTTGGCTGACAGAAAAGCAGCACATTTAAATTTCTCCTGCTTTGGGTGCTCTGTGGATGCAGGCTTCAGTTAACATTTTTTGCTTTGTGTACATGTCAGCACATCCATGTGTCAGCTCTACATCAGCTCCTCTATCAGCTGTGTTCTCTTAAAGCAAGAGCTGTCTGCTTGTGAATGGAGTGTGACCACTAAACTTCTTACTTTTTGCCTGTATGCATTTGCTAAACAATCCTTTCTAAAAAGGAATGGATTAAAAAAAAGCCCAACCAAACAAAAATTTATCATTAAGGCTTTATGCTTAATTAGGTATATATGAAAAAAAATCCCCAAACCTAAAAAGCACAAGGTAATATAACTGAAATTGGCTACAACTTTTATTTATCTCAGTTAAATCCAGCATGAAAGCTGTTAGGATTCCTACCTCATGGTGTGTTTGCATCTTAATCATTCTGAAAATATCTGTATATTAACAAGAGATTTATGCATTAACTCTGAGAATGGATGCTCTGCAACACTTTTACCAGCACAGGATGCAGCCAAGAAGTCAGTTTTATGTATCTCTGAGTTTTGTCAGCAGTGATCCTGAGTGACCTGCACATCCCTGGTGCTGCTGGGGGCAGGAGGGAGTGAACTGGGTCAGGCTGGGGAGGGAAGGGCTGCTCTGTTTGCCCTCAAAGGCAAAAGGGGTCACATTAGAGGTTTAATCAGTGTTTCAGCCATGAGTTATTGCTCAGCCTGTATCTGGAGGGTGCTGTCTAGGCAGGGTTTCAGAAGGGTGGAGGAAGATGTGCCATGTGCTTTATCCAAGGGCTGGACAGTTCAGCAGTCTGTCCATCTGCCTGAGCAGGCTCTGGGCCTCACAGCTTCTTCTAAACTCTTGAACCAGCCACTTGAGAAAGCTGTCCAGAGAAATCATCCTTTTCTGTAATTCAAATGCTTATTCTTGCTTTTCACAAATGCTTCAGCAGAAAAAAATGGTGTTAATGTGTCCTATACATGTATACTCTATACTATTATGGGGCTTTTCTTAATGAGCAAAATATTTCTAGCATCTCACCATTCCTTAGGAATCAAATAATAATTTGTTATTGCGGTGCAGGAGAACATGAATATCTTCCAGTTCTTTGGCACTGGCTTAATTCACAGGGGAGTGTTTTGAGAAACTACATAATTGAGAATCATAAATGGAGATATGGGAAGGATTAATAGCTGGGCAGGTTAGTTACACCTGTCATGCACACAGATGAGCATTTGGCATGAATGTTTGATGGAGGGTTGTTTGCCAACCTTCTAAGAGTATTAGTGCCACAGCTGTTACCAAAGGAAGTAGTTATCTATTCTCTATGCTGCTGATAATCTTTCTTCTCTAGAGAAACATTGTTAATTAACCCTGGGTGCTATTTCCACTGTCCACTCAACGGTATCCAATACAGTCCTGTCTTTTAGGAAATTAGGTATTTAAGCAGGATTCTTTGCTTAACAATGTTTTCTGTCTCCTGACAGAAGAGTCTCCTGTATTGGTGGGTAAATTTGCACTGGTTTCATGCATTAGACATTCTAAAAGACATTTTAGTGGCAGGATCTTTCTCTTTGTGTAGTAGAATGAGAAAGGAATACTGGCTATGGATGGACCTGGGATGCAAACACTGAGTGTCAGTTGTAATCATTATAATTGTTTTGATTCTGGTTTGTGTTGGTTTTTTTTTGTTCTCTTGAAGTGTCAGTTTTCTTCACAATTTTCATATTTCCAAAATGTGTTGAGTTACAAAAAAATTCCCACTATCTCCTGTGATTTCACAAATATTTTCTGAGTTTACCTTTGCTAGGGAGTAGGCTGGCACCCCAGCTGCAAGAAGGTTTTTGTTTGCTTGAGGAATTTGAATGTGTCATATAAAGATGGACCCTGAGCTATGCTGTGTCCCTCTTTAAGCAATATGAGCCAGGTCTTTTGGAATAGGAGCAGTCCTCTGCTTCCTTCTCCTCACTCCATAGGCTCCAGGGTTTTTTATGCCTGCTGGGCTTGGATTGTGTTATCCTAGTGCTGCTGCACCTCCTCAGCAAGGACCCAGAAACCTACCTGAGTCCTTGCATAGGAATCAACAGATTTGGGTTCTTTTCTGCTGGCTCTCAAATTTCAGCATCTTGGAAAAGAAAGAGCTTCTTAACTGACTGTGGCTGAGTAGAGGAACAGCTCCTAACAAATCTCACAGGAATGCTTGTTGTAAGCAGAGGGCAAAATGGAGAGGAACACTGAAATCAACCCCTGAATTGCCAGTCCTGCTAGGAGCCATTAGGATGGCTGGTGCACTCATGGCTGTTTTTCCCTAAAAGATGACGTGTGAGGAAAGGGTTACTGGGCATTCGAGCTGCTTTTCAGACAAGGCTTGGACACTGGGGTGAGGGAAGCCCAGGCAGAGCCCAGATCTGCTCTCTGCAGCCTGCAGTGCTGTGTATTCACCTGGAGCAGGGCAGCTGAAGCTCTGCCCCAAATCCAGGTTCTGGGAAGCTTGTCCTCATCTAAGGTTATCTCAGGGAAGAGCTGCACAGCTCAGTGCCAAGCAGCCTGCATCTCCATTAGAGTGTTGGCAGCATTTGTAATGCTCCAGCAAGTGTGTTAGAAAGTTCTTCCTTCAATATTTTGTTCCACGGGGTCTCTTTAGTTAGAAATATTCCTTCCACGTGAGCTAGTTTGTGCCTTGAACTTGTGTTTTATGGCTAATGCTGTAACAGACAACCACCTATCATTATTCATCTATTTTATTTAATTATTGATCCTTTCAACTTTGCACGACTTAATTAGAATTTGCTGTATTGAACGAAACAAAAAAAAAAATTAAATTTGTTGAATTAGTAAATAACAGAGAATTAGAGGTAGTTTAGTGATTTAATTAACACAGCTTTATCCCAGCACACTAGTTAATGAAAGGCAAGCACTGGGCCATCTGGTACAGTTTCAGGAAATGTGGAAACAGAACTGCCTTATTTTGTACTTTGCTCTCATTTGTTATTTGCATTTTGATGAGTCCACCAGTTCTTCTCTTTCAGATGATTATTCACTTGAACTATGGAGTCCCTTAAACAGTATAGAAACCTTTAGGATAAAAATGCCTTTTCTCATGGTGAGGTCATTTTTAGGCCCTTTGCTGTTTCACATCTCTGTTCAATATTCTAAGGGTTGAAAATGGCACAACAACTGTGCTCTATCCACAGGGCCTGTAGCCATCACCCCCCTGCTATCTAATTAAAGTCTGCACATCTCTGCTCAGTGGTGGTCAAACTTAATTTGCTCTGTCCAGTTATAGTTACAAGGTGCCAGGGGACAGGCAACTGTAGAATCTTGTTTTTCTAAAACCAGTACACTTACCTTGAAAGTAACCACTTCCAGGTTGCCAAAGACTCTGAATAATCTCAGAAGTCTTTCCATGAGCTTGTATTATTCTGCATTCTGTATTCTAGCTACAAAGTTCATTTTAAAAAGTGGCTTTTGTGTAATCTTTAGAGGAAAAATAGATTAATGATGAAAATGAAGTTTGAAAGTTATTTTAAAATAACATAGGATAAATATTTTGATGTTGAAATGGATGTCTAGGGAGTTGAGGTTTCTGAATTATGGATGTTTGAAATTTTCACTTAAGTAATTCAGAATGTCACTAAAAATGTGCTTGTACTGTCTGCCAAGAATTAATCAGTGATATTTGAATTAAAGCAAAAAAAAAAAAAGAAAACCAACCCAAGAGGTCCCAAATAAAACCCCAACCAATGTAACAGCAAACAAACACAACAAAAGGGTTTCTGTTCCTGCATTTTACTGAAAAAATGAAAACATATGTTCTCCTGTAGTACCCACTTTCCCCAGTAAGTATTTCTTAAAAACAATGGTGGTTATCTACTTTAGCTACTAAAAAAGGTCATGCTATATCATTTATCAGCATTAGGATGTGAGTAGAAATGAAAGATAGTGAAAGAACATATCTTTAGTTTTGGTGCTTTGTAATAATTTGTTTTGGCTATCAAGAGCTTCTCATTTGTATCTATGTACTCCTTTTATCAATATATCCTTGAGGGTATTCAAATGCCCAGGCATTTTCTTGAATACCTGAGCAGAGGAAGAATTAGAATGGATGTTCTGCAGTAAATAACTTGAATTGTTTTGTGAGACTGTACATGTTCAGAAAGACTTGATTCTAAATAGCCTATGATTGTGTCATCACTTCAGCTTGGAAATCTGAAAGCAGCCTTCAAATTGTGGCTAATAGTAATTACAGCATTGTTGTTTCACCTGTGAGAGACCTTTGGCTCCACTGCTCACTTGGTGATGCTCACATAAAAATGGAATCATTTAGGTTGGAAAAGACCTTTATGATCCTCGAGTTCAACCAATAAGCTGACGCCGCCACCACTAAACCCTGTTTGAGTGCCACATCTGCACATCTTTTAAGTATCTCCAGGGATGGTGACTCTCTTTATTCCTCCTCATCAGATTTGCACTCCAGACCCTTCACCAGCTCTGCTCTCCTCTGCACTCCCTCCCTCACCTCAATATCTTGGTGAAGTGAAGGGCCCAGAGCTGGGCATAGCACCTGAGATGCAGCCTCAAGTGCTCAGTGATTCCTTTGTCCACATCACTGAAAAAGATACTAACTTTGGGGCAGAAGGTATGATAGCTGTTTTGTCCAACATGACTAGGTTTTTGACACTAAAATATGAATTAATAATTGTCATCCTAGGACAATAATACAAGTATTGCTGAAAAAAAAGTAGGAGTTGCTTTTGGTTGGTTTATTCCTATTACTTCAAAAGTGAGGACTGCACATGGGAGTAGAAGCTTAATAGAAAGGTTCTTGAAAAACTCACAGGTGCCATTGGCCTGATAATGAAAGGGTTGTCTCTCTTCCCACAAGTCTATTAGAGAAAAGATGGAAATCAGGAAAGAACTACAACAACGGGACTGTCTACTGTGAAAAGACAAATATCATTTAGCAGCAGCTTGTTAGAGTCAATCAGATTTCTAGCATGTGATCAAGAACACATTATTCCCTAAATTAAACACTGGTTTTTTTTCACTTTAAAATTCAGATTGGGAAATGGCTTTATTAAAGCCTAAATATAGCTTTAAAGCCATTGCCTACTTGGTGGGAGTGAAACCAAGTGAGAAGTTATTTGCCTTTTGAATCACTTCTAATTATATTTTCCCTTGAAAACCTTTGCCATCGAGTGGGTTCTGCAATTAAACAGCAAAGCTGAAAAAATGTCTGCTTTTTACCCCAGAAATCATTAACTAAAAAAAAGTTTATTTTTTGGGTTTTTTTTAAGCTGCTAATCATGTCGACATTGTTTGCCACAGGCTGTGTCTTTCTTGCATATTGCGTAACACTGCTTCAAATATCGGAGCGGATGAGATCTGCAGAAACAGCTTTTCATCCAGAAACACTGCCTGTCACAGTTCAGTCCTTATTTGCCTTGATTTCATCACCTTTTGCAGCTCCTGTAGTCCTGCCCTGGATAGTTGTTGGTGTTTGGGGCTCACCAGGTACCCCTGAGTGTGTGTTGAGTTTTTTACACCTGCACCCTTTCCATCCCGTTTGCAGGGTGAACTGAGGCACAGGAGAGGAGGCAGCTGGCAGGCTCACTCCTGACCTGGGCTGCAGTGCTAATAGGCTCAAATTAGGGAAACTATTCCATGAGTTTGTCTTGTGCATCTGACCCCAGCCATCACCCAGTCAGGTGTATGAAGGGGAGAACTCCAAGTCTTTAAAAATGCATGTCATGTCAGAGCTGCGTCCTGAGCAGGGTGTTTTTCTCTGCAGCTCTGCTCCTCCTGCTCTGCTCTGTCTGCCTGTGCAGACACAGCCACTGCCAGCAGAACAGGAGAAGGAGATTTCACTTGTCTCAATAGAGGTTGTAAGAGTCACTCTGAATAGTTTTGCATAAAAGCATCGCCTGCTGCAGAGCAGGCTCAGGCTTCTGTGGTGTTCACTCTGAGTAATCTGCTGCTTGGAGCAGGATGTGTGGGCTTTGCTGTGGAATGCTCAGGGACGTTCCTCTCCTCTCACTGAAGACAAAGTAATACTCCACGGAGCTATAAAATGTGCATAGTCTTTTACCCATGAATGGTAAGTTATTTGGGATCAGTGCTTTCAGTACTTCCCAGAAGCCACATAATTTTCCTTGATAATCACTGTTTAACTGCTATGCTTCCCTACACAAATTTAATTTCAATTTTTCCCCCACAGTTGTAGTAGTTTTAAATGTGTGACTGTAATTAGCTGAAATACTAACTGTGAATTGAGTTTGACACCATTCTTTCAGCGTCATTTTAATGAAGAATTAAATATTCTTCATCTTTTCTGAAGTCTAAGTTTAGTGCTGTAGCTAACCATCAATCAAAGGTTTGTCTCTGCTTTCCATTACCTTTCCAGTCATATTCTGGTAGGCTTCTTTCACCATTTCAGTATCCAGGAGCCTGGCAACTAGACACTAACTGATGCAGCTCACATCTGTTGTGTCTGGCTCATTCCTTCTCCTATTCCCAAGGTGATAATTGCATCATCTTTGTAGTATTTTGTTTTGCTGCCCTTTTTTATTATTATTTTTATGTATATGTTCCTATTAAAGCAAATGAAAAAGGAATGATTGGAAAGACTGTTCTGTAGCAGATGAACATTTTACCCACGCTATGGCCAAGAAAAAAATGGAATAGCAGGGAGCCTTAGTGTCTCTAAGGTTCTGTATGCAGTCAGTCAGTAACGAGGGGGAGAACCTGCAGTTTAATTTCGAGCACCAATAGCTTACTCTGTGCATAAACAGCACTTCAACAGTCAGCCTAAACTGTGAGGAGAAAATAAGTGTGCTGTAATTTATGTGTTTTGAATCAGCTTTGGAGGAGTGTCTCACTCTGATATTCATATGGTGACCACATGGTCAGACAATGTGAGGACACTCCTTTTTCCAGTTGAAAAAACCAGAATTTTCCATGACTTACGTCTTCTAGTGGGGTATTTTAATTTCATTACTACTTATTGGTAATTTTCTTTTGTATTCACAACAGAGGTGTAATCTCACAGGTGATATCTGATACATTTGTCTCTGACATCTTTTTTCTTCTACCATAATTTTTTTTGTGAATCTGTATTTCTAACCATAGGGAAAAAAAGATGTGCTCCAATTGTGATGAATAATATCACAAAAAGGAGCACTATTATTCATGTTAAGAGCTTCAGCAGGTGCAGTGCATTGCTCCCTGTTGGAGTTCTTTGGTTTGTAGTGCTGTTGGAATGAGGGGGATTATCAGCTAAGAGGCAGAAGTAAATTCCACAATGTCAGTGTTGTATTATATTTTAAAATACTCTTTAGGTTCTGGAAAGTCTGTGAGGAGAAGCAACTTAACTTGGGAGACTTAAAAGCTCTGATAATTATGTATAGTTTTGATTAAGAGGGAGATATTACTACAAACCATTATATTGACATATGTGTGTAAGACAAACCAGACACAAGTGTTGTAGAAAGTACTTTCTATGCAGGTGTGAATCCATTTGGAAAATTCTGTTTTTAAACAAAAACCCAAACCCCCCCAAAACAAACCAAAAATAAAAGCCCACCATAATGCTGAGAACTGAAGGGGTTTTGTGTGTTCAAGCTGTGCTGCTCTCCAATGATAATGGATTACCTTCACCTACAGTTTTTGATTTTGAGGATATTTGAAGAGGGGAAAAAAAAAGTTTAAAAAAATGGAAGCAGGAAGTAGATGACATTTTTGTTTGCTGGGGTAGAGTGTTTTAATCTCAGTGTTGGATTTCTTTCTATGAATCTTGTATGGTCATGGTACTATAACTTTACCCTGGAATTTGCTGACATACACAGTTTTCTATTGCAGAATGCACTCAGTTTCCCTTTTCTCAGTTTTATATGTCCTCTGAGATCGTATCTGACTACACTCAGGGAAATTAAGGTGGATTTGAGAAGGTACCTGTGACCTGTGTTTGATTTTTAAGTATTAGGAATAGAATAAAAAATTGGGAAATTCATGTTTATTCACAGCAGTTTTTTCCTAAATCTTGGATAGCTGAAGCTTCAATCATAATGTCTGTCTGCATGGAAATACATTCTAAAGGAAATATGCACCTCATCCAGTATCCTGCCACATTTTTCCTACATTTACTGTGGGTTGTATTAGTTTATGAATACCTGCACATGTTTATACCAGAGTGCAGACTAAGAATTGTGTGATTATTGTGGTTAGCAATAATCAGCTCTTTTTTTGTAGTAATTTTTCATCTAAATGTTTGGTTTGCAGAAATGTATGTTTTAGAAAAGTGAATGGAAGTATTCAGATTTTTTAAAATTATTTCTAGCCATGTTTATCTGAGCAATTTTTTGTGGGCTGGGGGGTGCTTTTTGCTGTTGTATTTCTTTAGTTCAATTTTCATTGCTGTTTGTTGGTTTTGGATTTTTTTGTACAGAAGAGTTCCTGTATCTGAATCTCATGGATATTCTTCAACGGCTCTGAGCATAAGGGACATTAATTGGTGTAGTAATTGGCTTTGCCTTTTTCTTTGACAATATTACTTCTATCTGACAATGATTTTCATACCTTGTTACTGAAAAAGACATCTATTCCTCTTGGAGGAAACAACCTCTTGGCCAAACACAGCTGTATCTTACAGGCCTACTCCCATGTCCTTAATGAATTTTTTTTTTAATTAGATGGTTAGAATTAAATGGAACCAGAGAAACTCCGGAAGGGAAATTCTGCAGCCACCAAAGGGAAATCATTCCCAAGATGTGCCACTGTCATAGGGATGTTGGCATTTGATACTAAAAACTGGTTTCTCCAGCTCTGCTAAGTCAAGCCTACACCCAGAGGAGTTGGTATCCTCCAGGCCCTGATGTCCTGACCAATTGTAAATCATGTTGGTACTTTTCTGTTAGTAAGGAATAGTTGAAATGTATTTCAGCTGCTTTGTTTGTCTCCATCTTCCTTGTGTGCATGTGACTGCATCTCCTAGCAAGGCTTGCTCCAGGGAGTAATTGATAGACTTCATATCTTTTCATGGCCTGTCTTGCCCAGGCAGTCATTCCTTCTGTGTGGGCTTTCCACAGTGATTTTTTTTGTGCTCCATGGAGCAGGTACTTTAATTTTAGCAGAGAAAAAAGTGGTTACGGTTTTCCATATGTTCCAAGGAAAAATGCTTTGACAAGTTAGCCATTTTTAAGAAATATGTCAATACTTGAGGGTCTTCAATTTAAATATTCACTGACTTGAGGGTTGTCTGTCTTTATAAGGTAATTCCTACATTGGTTTTCTATGATTTAGCATTGTGATTTCATTTGTTGTCACAATTTTAGTTTCACTATTTGAACTCAGTTTTACTGTTTTGCAAAAGTGGAAGAAAGACCAAGTCCTGTTTTTTCCAAACCTTAGGCTTTGTAACTGTTTTCTATGGCTGATTGTGTCATCTTTGTCAACATCCTAGATCTTGTAAACAAGTTCTTTTGCAGTTGTAAAGAATTGAGTATACATTCAATTTGAAGTAAATGTCCACAGCAGTTTCTAGTGTTGTCATGTATGCTTAGAGAACAAGTAATTCCTTCAGGTTTTATTCAATCATTGCAGGTTCTCCTTTATGTCTTTTTCTTATGTTGTTGCTGGGGTTTGTTGATTATTTTTATGACAGAGCTTTGAAGAAGCCTGAAAGAAAAACACAACTGCTTGAGCAAAACTGTTTACTAAAGCATTGTGTGTATTTATCCAGTTAGTGTTTACTTTGAATTGGGGAATTAGATGGGGAAGGTGAGCAGGAGGTGTTACTAAATCCTGTAGTCTTACAGTTTTGTTTGTAGATCACCTATAAATTGTTGAGCCAGGTATCATTTCTAATGTCTGATCCATCACCACTCATTATAGGGAGTTAAATCTTTAACCTAGTCAATAAAGTTCCCACAGAAGTTTTTATATGGAGTACAGAATGAAAACAAAACTTTGAAATGTTTATCAGACGAATATTTAAAAGGTTTGTCAGTGTTAAAAATGAAACCTCAAAATGTCCTTGAGTGATGGTTAATAGACCTATTTTGGGGGAATTCAGTAAAAAAATGAAAAATATTCATGTCAAAGGTATAACTGTTTATAAGCTTATTAATTTATTGGAGTACCAACAAACTCTGTGAAACAGAAAAAGAAACATTTGTAAGTTCTGTGTTGGTATGGACAGCTATACTTTAACACTCCTTAATAATGACTAGTTGGTTTCTTCCCTATTCTTCTAATCTTGCTATTCAAGTAAAAAGGTGGATGAAGCCCTGCTTCTTAAATCTTGGGCAATTGGGCCATTCATTTCAACAGAAGCTATCCTGGAAAAGAACCCCAGTCCAAATAGAGAAGCAACAATATCTTAACTCCTATTATCAAGTACTTCTATTATATTACCTGGGTAGTTGGTAATTAAAGAAAGCTTTTAGTCACAGCTCTGGATTCTCTTGACATCTGCTCTTACCTCAGCTGGATCAGTCTTCATTCCTTCACTACAGAGATACTTCTGAACAAGCAATAAGAAATAAATGGTGTAGAACATAACCTTATTGGTTATATCTAGTCAGAGATTGCCCAAGTCTTTTAAAATTTCCCCCATACAAAGGACAAAACAGATCAATAACTAAATGAGGTATGAAGCACATGAACTCATTCTGCCTGTGTTTGAATCCTTATCATTTCTCAAATTCTGTCATGACATCCCCTCCTCACTTCCTGTCCTGGAAAAGCTATAAAATATATGTAGTAGGACTAAGCAAAACAAGAAATCTAAAAAGTGCACCACAGTTTTCCCACTTACATTTTGGAATGCAGGAAAATGACCCCACTACGGTTGTAAGCTAGGTTGGGCATATTACATCTGAAAGTGAGTGCTGGATCTCAGCACTCCAGCAGAGCTCTCTGCATTCATGACACTCAGATTCCACCTTTGGGGGAGGAAGCTCTTGGCCAGGCCAGTTTGCTCTGGAGTCCTCCATGAGCTCCCAGGGTGGCAGGTGAGACCCCCTGGCAGGTGGAGGGGGAACAAGCATGGCCCAGGGTCCATGTGGAGCATGTGGACCATCCTGGGGATGTGTGTGGACAGGGCTCCAGCACTGGAGAAGGATTAAAGTTGCCTGGTCTTCATCCTGCTAAAATCTACTCTTTTACTTGTAATCTTTGCAACCAGTCTTGGCTCCCTTCCTTATTCTTTCAAATAGCTTACACTTTGTTCCTCATAAAAATGGACTCACAATGGTAAGTCTTAAATGTTTTCTCATGTGTTTAAACACCAACACAGGGGTATTCTTTTTCTTTCCTTTTTTTTTTTTTAATGGAAATGGTAGCTACATTATTTAATATTCAAAAACTGAAAATATGGAAGACTTCTTCCTGAAGTATGGTTGGGGTTTTTTTTAAACTATCTTTATTACTTTTTTAGTTACTCTGTTTGAAGTGTTGTTTGTCAAAATCTTCTGGTAGACAGAAATCCCTACGATTTTGAGAGTTCCTCTGAGGCTTATTTGCCAAAGTTGAGGAGAGTTTAATTTCTTGCTTGTGTAACCATCCTGATAAAAATATAAATTTTCATTTAGAGTCATAAAATAGCTTTAGACAAGGGAAGCCAAAAACTCAAGTGCTTTCATTATTTGCTTCATGATTTTTCTTCAGTGTTACATGCTCCTGCATAGAGATATGGCAAAACCCTTTCTATTTGATGAACTTCTCAGCTGAATGTCCTTCAATATTTCAAAACTCTAACCACCTTTACTGGAGAAATAGTTAAGGCAAATATGTTTTTATTTTCCAAATATTTCCCTATGACTCAGGATGTTTTTCTGGAGGGAGTCTCTCTGCTGTTTTTTAGTATCTGCTCATTCCCAAAGTCATCCAGTTTCAAGGAGATTGATATAATTCCTCGTGCTTGATCCGTTGAAATTGCCTGCTTCTCATATTGCTTTGTGTTGATCAAAGACTGGGTCTTTGAAGGTTATTTCCTCGCTTTCATTTCATGGCTACTCCAGTGCAAACTTGTACTGGTTCTCTGTAATTTGAGAAAGGGGGTGATGTGTGGGTTTTTGAAAAGTGCTTTTTTAGAGCTGACAGTGTTAGAGGCTGACTCTCTGCAAACCTGACCTTCTCCTAAAGAGCTGTGCTACATTGCTCCCTGGTTTGACAAAAATCATGTTGCCAGGTCAAAACATTTGATGTCTGCAGCAGAAATAGGAATCTGAAGGATCTGATATTGGTAGTAAGAGGTTAAGTTGGAGAGGCAAGTCCCTAAGCAGGGATGTTTCCAAGCCTGGTGCAGAACTTCTGAAGTGACACAAAGGTCATTCCCTTGCAGTGCAGTTTTGGACTATTTACAAGATTTGAAGTATTTATTATCTAAAACTGTTTATTGTAGCTATGCAATTAAGTCACTATGGCTCATGAATTGGTTCTTGCTGATTTTAATAGGAGGCATTTCAAGATGGGGTTACCTGCTGTTTTATTCTCCATTGACAGCCCTAAATTAACCTCCAGAATCAGATTTCTGCTGGCTATAAACACCACTGTAAATTAATAGGGCAGTTTCAGTAAATATTTTGTACTATTTGCTGCACATCCACAGCTTCAGCAAGCATTTCTGCTAGTAATTAATTTACTAGAACATGGAGACACAAAAGGGATGCAAAATTGAAGTTAAAGCAAATGTGCTTTAAAATACAGATAAATATTCATAGGTAAGATTTTGCAGTGTTGGTTCAGTTCAGTGACAGTTCATTTGAGGCTGCTGTCTAATCCTGCTTTAGCTACTGGAAGCATCATTTGGGTTTTAATGGTTAATAAAAACCAGTCCTGTTTTACCTCACCTGAAGGTGAAGCAGACTTCTGATCTAGCTTTGACTCAGCCAAAATAGTTCCCTGGTCTTCAGTAATCACCTGCTGCAGTCAGTGAACATAAAAACACATCTGAGAATCTCTACAAAAACAGTAAAATAATTTGCTAATGTAAAATCATTTCTACCAGCAGAGAGACTTGAACTAGGACAACTTTGATCTTAGAATAAATTATGTCTCAAATTGCTTAGATCTTTTGCAGATAGGAGAGTAAAGACTATGCACCTTCATCTTGATTTTCATTGCCTTCTTAAAATTTTTTGAGGTATATTGAAACTGATTCTTTCCTTTCTGTTACCCATATTATGGGTAGCATTTGAGTAAAGGGCTCTTTCATCTGTCACTTAGCCCACATACATCATAGTTTATCATTTACTGATTTATTCTGTGGCTGTATTCATAAAAATAATTAAAAATTAGGAGAACTACTTAGTGTATTTGAGATTTTTAGAGATATTTGGATGCTTAAAGGTTAAAAAACCACTATAGAAATTGTAATTCTGCTTAATAAACAAAGCTTGGTGTGTTAAATTACTATGTCTAGTGAACCTTAGGTAGATGATTTCTAGGAAGAGATTCTGTATAAATTCTCTTTCCCTGGCTTCCATTCTTTTTTTATTGTCTCTTGTGCTGAGTGATTTGTTTTGATGATTATAGATACTTTGTATTGCTTAGACTACAGCTTTATTTTACGTGCAAATATTATCCGATTCCGTGTCTTCATTAAACTTTAATAAGGCTTTACGAACATAGTGCATAAAAGAGAACATTGAATCAACAAAGACTGTATAATGATGATTGAAATACAAAATTCAGGAGGAGTGATGGTGAAAGTAGCTCAAGTACTAGCAGTACTGGTAAGCATGCAGAGCCTTTAAGTTTATTTTTAAGTTCTAATAGCTACAAAGTATGAAGTAAGAGTCTGGAAGAAAAATAAAAATAAAAAAAAAGCCAGAAGATGAGAATGCTACTTTTTCTGTCAGTGGCATACTTAAAAGTAAATGCTGATGATATTCACTTATAGGCAGTACATATAATTTCTTTTATTGTTTTTAAGATGATAAAGTAATCAGAAAAAGATGCTCAGCTTGTGGGTTATGGCACGTGATGAAAAACGTGAGTAAAAAATGCCGTGCTGTTGCAAAAAGGCAGACACGATGATTAATCTTGAATAATCCCTGGCAAGTGTAATGGTAGCAGACCCTGCAGAGCTTACTGGAAGTGCAGGGAAAGCTGGTGACTTTTTGCTGTGTTGGTAAAGATGTGTTTTTCCTGGTTGGGATGTTCTGGATGAGCACACTAAGGAAATCAGCATGGAGAGGTAAAAACCTGGGTTGTGCTGATGCAAACTGCAGGGTGGAGGTAGCCAGCCTTTGTCTGCAAAGGCCAAAAGGAAGGTGGGGAGGAAATGGGGAGAAGAAACAAAGCAGCACTACTGGGAAGGGCCTTCAGTGAGCTGCCACATGCAATATTGAGCAGCAGGGGAAGGGAGGAACCAGCAAGTACTTCTGTGCCAGTGTTGGAAGCCTGGGAAGTTTGATAGAAGGAATGCTGGCGGTCTGATGACAGCTGGCTATGATAACACATCTCAGCTGTGGCAGAA
Organism: Aegithalos caudatus; assembly: GCA_013389925.1. Taxonomy (NCBI): domain Eukaryota; kingdom Metazoa; phylum Chordata; class Aves; order Passeriformes; family Aegithalidae; genus Aegithalos; species Aegithalos caudatus. The sequence continues at coordinate 398,109 of WEIU01021692.1, read as the reverse complement.
GGAGAGTGATCAATGGGATAGTGATCAATGGGGTACAGAGTTGCCAGGCTACCAGCTTTGCAAGGATGAGAGCAAAATGTGTGCAGGCAGGAGAGTGTCACAGTGTGGAGGGTGTAACATCAGAAATACCACAAAAAGCGAGAAGCTCTGTGGAGGCCTTGCTTGCACAGGATTTCTGCCCACTCAAATAGGGAAAGGTAAAAACCAAAATACCTAGGGATGTACTGCAAACTCTTGTTCAGGACCATGACACTGATCAGGGAATAGGAAGTGAAATCAAAAGTTATGCATTTAGCACACTTGATAACAGCAGACATCTGTATAGATGTGTACAATCAGTGTTTCACCTAAATGAGGGATAGAGATAAAAATTTTGGACTGAACTGTAGTGTTAGGAACTTAGGGAAAAAAGCCATCCTGAATTTTGTCTTAAGTTACACATAAGGTCTGATTCAAGGTGAATTAAAGATCCATTCATAGACATGTTCTTAATTATGGTAGTTTTATATTGCACTGAATTGTTTTATGTAGCAAGCTGAATAAATCCAGTAGACAAATACTTAATGTAAGGAAGCAGAACTATACATATATCTATAAGATAATTAGTAAAATAATTGTACTAATTGTATGAAAAGGAAGATGCCTACAAAATGATCTCCAGTTTTGGAAAGTGTTTTATTAGAAGCCCAGGTAAACCACCACATTTATGGAAGAAAAAAAAAGAAGGAAAAAAAGGCAAATCAAACTAAGGAAAACCATCAAAGGGCCCCAGCTCCTGGGAGCATGACTGCAAGGAGGCTATCATAGGGGAAGGCTTAAAAATTGCTTTAAGAAGTATAAAACTTGTCTAAATGAGAACTAGAAAGGCCATAAATCATGACAGGTCAAATGAAGACAGGAAATAGAGCATTAAAAACTTGCAAGGGGTGCTCAGGCTTCTAGTCAAAAGTTCTTAGATCAAAAGCAGCAAGTCAGGTAGGGCATAAGTGGGACCACTTAATGACCAAACTGTAAGGAAGGACTCTGGAATTAGAAAGCCATAAAAGAGAGGTTCAGTTAATTCCTTTCCTTGCTGTTTGAAGCCATCAGAGATGTTTCCACACCTGAGCCATGCTTTCTAGTAAACAGGGTAGAGGTCAGATGAACTCAGTGGGTCTGAATATACAGCAAGTATATTCACCAAAACCAACAGATGTATTAGCTGTCAGTGGCTCACTGGGTCAGGTGGCATATTAACCTGAGAGAAACTCCAGTGGGAGATTGCAGAGTGGCTGCCAAGGCTTCCACCTGACCACTGCAAACAGCCACAGTGCTGCTGCAGGGCTGGCAGGGAGCCCCTGGAATTCCCTGTCACTTTTGTGTCCCAAAAGGGACTCTCTAGGGAATTATGGCTGGCATTGATTTCTGAAGCTGGGAGAAAGTTAGGGTCTGTCAGAAGATGGTTTTTAGTGAGGGGAGGTCACATTGTTATTTAAGCCAAACCCTGAACAAAGCTCCCAAGCCTGTAAATAGGCTGGGGAAGCTGGTGGGAATCTCTTGTTGGGTTTAATAAGTACACAGTGGGTCAAGTGAGTCACATGAGAGTGGACAAGCCTTCCTCTTGTCCAGCCACAAATCCTTGTATTTGTGACTGTCTGTCCTCTTTCCTAGTGGTTTGGGGGGATTTCTTTTGTTTGTTTTTAAATTCTGGGGAAGGAGGCAAGGAGATTAAGCACGATGACAAAGTCAAATATTAGCGTGCAAACACATTTTATTTCCTATTTAAAGATCAAAGTTGTGTATGAAATGTTAATGCTCTAGTGATAGTGTCTTGCTGATGGAACAGAATCCAAATATTAGGCACCTGCTTGCATACAATGAAAACACTACCAAAAATTATCTCGGGGATGGCTCACTGCTGAAATTTCCCACTGCCCAAGCAATTCCAGTCAATAGAATCAGCTCTGAGAATTGACTGACTACCTGCACGTTTGTATAAAATAAACACTCCATAGAGCAGGCAAATCAGGGAAGAGGTCAAAGCATGAGCTGTGTGAAGTCAAAACCAGTAAGGAGAGAAGAAAAAACTCAAGCTGTGCTGTGAATTTATCCATTTTTCAGATGTCTTCTCTACTTGATAAAAAAAAGTGTTGATATGCAGTGTCTGAGTCCAGTTGTTTGGGTTTTTTTTCATACTGAAATGACATTCAGCCCCCTTTGAGGATGTTAAAACCTGTTGTGCTTGGGTGTGTCTAAGGCTTGGAGTGCATGGTTGTGCTGTGGAACTGAAGACTTTTAAATTTCTTCCAAGCTGCAGCCAGTTTTCCCATGTTGACTGAATATACACACCAAGGTATATAATTTCATCTGTATCTGAAGATAAACATACAGATGGTTTGAAAATACATCCCACTCCAATACAACTTTGGTGCTTTAAACCTATTATAACTTTGATGAAATTGAATAATTCTTTTTTTGACCTGTTTTGCTCAAGGCCCTGTTCCTCTGCACTCCAGCCCCTCAGTTTCACATGGGTACTTCTGCCTTTTTTATTTTTTTTGTGTTAACTTTCCATTTTCACTGAGACCAGAGTACTGTCCTTTTTCTCCTGTGGCAAGCTACAAGGATAGACTGTCTATAAGCCTTTGGCTGATTTGCACTCTAAGTTGTTTTCATCAAATCCTTTTATGGGAACAGAGAGAACAATTTCGTCTTTAACACAGTGAGGGGTATTTTTTAGGCCAGAAGCCAGTCACGGCACTGTGTTGTTGATAAATATAATACACTTGAAGGTATCATTTCCTGGGGGATGTCCAAGGTATCTGCTGTAGGTAGCAGTGGCACACATCAGAGCCTGGCTTTGCATGCTGTAATGCAATCTGCAGAGTAAACACGGCATCCATTACAGTGCTTACAGACACCTTCTCTTTCAGGCCTTCACATTTTTATTACATCTTCATTACATGGCAGCTCAAATCTCAACTTGGACCTTTGTCTGCAGAGTGAGTGAGAAATAGAGTTTCAGTAGGCAAAAGTGATTTTTTCACTTGCAAAAGCTGCCTTTTGATGGCAGGAGCTAAAGGCTTGGGATGAAAATCCTCTGTCTGCTCCTCCTGTGTGGTGAAAAGACACTTTGGCCATCCTTGTCTGCAAACACCAAGTACTCTGACTGTCATGTGCTAGATCCACATGGGATGTATGGTGCATGTAAAAAACCTGCCATCAGTGTGACATCAACAAACTGCCCATGCAAATGTGATTAAGCGCTTAAATATTAGTGACAACATGTATATGTCAGATATGGTTTGCAATAAAACAAGAATTTTAGAAGCTTATAGTTTTATCAGTTATGTTGCCCTTGCTATATGTAAATGCAAAAGCAATACTAAAAAATTTGGCAGTTTGGTTCCATCTCTGCATTTGGATAAAGGAGACATGCTCCTGTACAAAAGCTCTGGGAACATTACTTCTGCAGCCATGGGTTAGGTTTCATGCATTTGATGGTCATTTACTTTTTTGAAATGACTCAAACTTTTTCCACCATAGCTGTATCCCTGTCCAAGTTTTATATACTGCAGAAATATATCTCATGAACTGTCCCTGACCTCTCATCTTCAGAAGTTTGATTTATTAGGAAAGCTGACAGTAGCTTCAGAAGTAGTCTCAAAAGTATCTGTATGTCAGGGGAGTTATCGAGTTTAAAAATCTCCAGTATGTTTTAGGAGGTTTCTGACCTATCCAAATCTTGGAATATGTAATATATATATATAGAGAGAGAAAGAGTTTTTCTTTTGTGGTGGTGTTTTTTGTTTTTTTTTTTTGGGGGGGGGTTGTTCTTT
>WEIU01021692.1:365477-394220 GCA_013389925.1 Aegithalos caudatus | reverse complement strand
TTTTATGTCTCTTCCATTAGCTCTGTGACTGTATCACTTCTCTTTTGTTTTAAATAAGAAAATGCTTTAACTCCTTCCTAAACGCTTGTGAGATACTGGTTTAACAAAATCTATGTTCACACAGAAATAATTGAAGTCTGTATTAATTGAACAACTGAAGAGACTCTAATTTTTGTATTTGATAATTTGTAACCATAAACTTGATTGGGATCCCATGCAATACACTTGATGTCTTGTCAAAAGTCCAACTGTTAGTGGAATATATTTGTGTTGGAGCTGTAAATGTAACCACGTGCCACCTCCACTCTGAGCTGCAGAACTGTGCCATTTGTTGTGACATTAATGTCAGAGTGTAGCCCCCACTTTCACTATATCTGAGGATCCTTATGTGCTGATTATCTCTCCATGACTTGCTGGCTTGCTGAACCATTTATCTTGTTCCTGCTTGAGAAAGAGGATGGAATCTTAAATAATGGCAAAAATATATCTGCCTGAAAGAAGAAAAATAAAAAAAATATTTTAAGTGAGGAGTATGTCTGAGAAGAGATTAAATCAAGCTTGATTAAACTGAGGCTGGCATGATCATGTTCATGGGTTGTTCTTACCTGTACTCTGAAGAAGAAAATTCTGTAATGGACCCTGTGTACCATATTTGAAGGGGTTAAATGTGAAGCACAGCCTGTCTGAAAGAAGGTGATCAAAAAGGTGTGTAAACAACAGGGAGGGCCCAGAGAGCAGCAGTGAAGCTCCAGACCCAAAGGCAAGGAGCCTGTGGATGCAGCCTCACCATGGGAAGCTGCCTTACAAATCAAGGTTGGGTGAGCAGCTCTTACAGAGCCCATGGGTTTGGAACAGGTGGATCCAAGTGTTGGGATAAACTTGGAGCAGACTTGTCCTGCCAGAGGGCTGCCTCCTATCAGCCAGCTCAGCTTTTTCATTTTTTGAGCTCCTGTAATGAAATAATGGTGGCAAAGCCTTACAGTGATGGTATCTCTGTGTAAAACACCTTAATTTCTTTGTGTGAGATAGATTAGTCCAGCAACTCGTGTAAGTTTTCCAGTTTCAGTGTCTTGTGCAGCCTGTCAGAAGAATAATTTCCAAGGGACATATATTGGGCTGTTCTTTATAATATCAGTTCTCTGCACACAGAGATTAACGAAGTGTCAGGACTGATGTAAGATCATTCTGATGAGTGAGAAGGTGGAAATGTGAGTAGGGGAAAAGTTGGTTTCTCCATTGTTTTCACATAACTAAGAAGTTGGAAAAAATCCTATAGGAATATTTTAAGATTAAATATCTAACCCTGTACCTAACATTTAATTTGGTCATTGCACATGATGAATAAAATGCCAGAATCAAAATGCAAAATGCTTATTCTTTCAGGACCAGAATTTGAACAGATGTGCCTGTGTATTGAGACAATGTTTGAATAGATCTTGGAAGAAATCATGTGTAATTCTTTCTCGTTCACGACAATGTCAGAGTTGCCATTGGCTGCAGACTGGAGCCTTGACTTCAGCAGCCTGATTCAGTAAAGGATTTAAATGTATATAATCATAGAAAAAGTGATCTGATGAATCATGACCCTATCTGTGAAAATTTGCCTAATGAAACTGTGTGAAATTAACTTTACTCACAAAGCACACCTGTTCTGCTGGGGAGATGGCTATAAATATCTTTGTGCCACCTGCCCCAGCTACAAGAGCTTCTATAAATCATATAATTCCCTCTGACAACTGGTACCACCTTGAGGGCACCTTTTACTTTTTGTGCTCTTTCTGAAAATATGTATTTGCATAAATACAAATTTGTATGCCAATAAATTTTCCACCAGATTTCTTTTTCACCCCCAAAACTGAAAGAAGCTTAGTGTATTTGTACTTTTGCCTCCCCTGTTGTTTCCATGTATAGGCACACTCTGAAGGAGGATGTGGTCACTGGGGAATTCTGCTCTCCTAAAACACCATCACTTGTACCCACAGTCCCATAAAAGAGTTGTTCCAGTTTGTGGTGGATCCAGATGGAAAGAAATGAACTGACTGGAAATCCAGGAGTTGTCAGGGCTCTGCTTCTGTATCAGTGATTTTCCCATATACTCTCTTCTGTTCCTTCTCTCTTTGCGAGAAATTCCCAATAAAGCCTTGGTTTAGAGTTCCCAGTCTCTCAACCCAGTACACTGTGCACCAGTGAAAGAGCAGAACTCCCCTTCCTCCTCTCCAAGCAGAATGTGAGTCAACAGTGCTATGCTGCTGAGAGAAGGGTAAATACCTTGTTAGGCTGTATAAACAGTGCAGAAAATGCAGGAAATGATCCTGTGTAAAAATAGAATGATTTTCCTTCAGGAAGGATTTAGATTTACTGGTTGATGGCCAAGGAGGAACAACCCAGAATATGGTGATTGAAAGAGCTGTAGTTTGGATAATCTTCAGAAGAAAATCATGGGGTAGACAGTGTAAATGTTCTCAGTGATGTGAAAGGCTGTTGTAAAGAGGAAAAAAAATGGTGGGGTTTTTTTCCTGTGTTTCAGGCTCATAAGGCAAGCTGTGAACAGAAAGAAGGGATTGTGAAGGCAAAGGCACAATGTCACCCCCTGGCTTGGTGATAAGCATGGAGTAATGCTGTAGGACAGCCTCAGGGGGCTGTGGGGATCGAGAGCAGGCTGAGCAAATACCAGCTAAGAATGAGAAGGGAGGAGCAGGTGGCTCCCCTTGCTTTTCATCTCAGTGTCCGGGGCACTTTGAGGGTAATGGCAATCAGTACTTTGTGTAATCCATGTGAAAAACATCCGGTTAGTTCTGTGGAACATGAGCTATGTAAAGTGGGACAGTGATGTACATGTAAAAAATACAGATTTGAATAACACAATACAAGTTTTCATTGCAATCCACGTATTAGCCTGTTTCCACTTAATAATATGGTGGTTGTTTTTTCTCCCTATATTTCAAATACACATTTCTACCAGCAATTAAAAACAAATAAGATTTCAAATTTTACTTCACCTGCAATTTAATGTGCAATGACTTTATACTGATCTCATTTTCTTTGTTTTAGAGCAGTGGAAACTGCTAATGTTTGCTTTTTTAAATTTTAAAAAAGCATGGTTTTACTTCATTGTTTGTATTTTCTGGTACACTGACTGTAGTGACAGAGATCCAATTGTAGAAAATGGTTACTTTGGAGATAGTGTATAACAACAGTCAATCCATGTGCAAAAGCAGAATTCCTTTAGTATTAAGTCGTTAATTAAGCATAATTTTATTTAATAGCCTTTCGTGTGGAAGGATTAAATGAGCCATTTAAATCAAAAGTAACAGTGATTGCTCTGTGCTGCTGTTCTTACCACAGACCTATGGAGCCCTGGTTGGAACTTCAAACCATGTATTAATCCTGCATAGACTGAGTTCAGAATTCCCTTTGAAAATTTGAAAGGGAAGGACCCACAAATTTCAGAATGACTAATATCTTGCTTAAGGGAGGAATTCTTTAATGAGGTAGAAAAAGACTGCATACTGTCTCCCAGGTAGCGTGCCCATTAATTTATTTGCAAGATGCTGATCCATGGAGAGGATTGATTTAGGCTTAACTGGCAGCCACAGCTTAGACCAGTTTGCTCATGCTGGTTGGCCTGTGTTCTCCAGGGAGTTGGGTCTGGAGGACACTGTTACCCTCCTGCGTGGGATATGAGGTTTTTTTGTCCCAAGGCTGAGGAAGGTGGAGTGCTAAGAGTGTAGAGGATTTTGTTCCATACTGAAAGTCCAGACTGCATTCTGTGAGTAGAAGATGCTGTTCGATGTTGTTTATTGCTACTGAGGAAAATGAAATTCTTCCCTCTCTGATTTTTCCCTTGTGTCTGGGACAGGTAAAGTGGCACTGTAAAGCACATGTTAATACCTTTCATCTTAGAATCAAAGTTTTGGGTAGTGGTGCTTTTCAGGGTCTCCAATATTCACTTGACAAATCCCCAATACCAACTCCTCCTTTGTCTCAGTATTTTTCTTGCAGCAGCTCTTCCAATATTATATCTTAACTTAGAGGCTGTCACTTGTCTTTGCCTTTTGGAGCCAAACCTGCTAATGTTCACAACACACTTAGCTGAACTTGGAACCTGTGCTCTTGTGTGGTTATACATCAAAAGCACCTTTTTAGAAGGTTTTTCCTGGTGCAGTGGCACAAAGGCAGTGCTGCTGGAGCACCTGCCCTGGAGGAGACCTGCTGTGACATAGGGGAGAGGCAGCAGAGCTGGCAGCTCCTCCCATTGGGACACTGAGGCTGAGGGATCCGGGATGTGCCCAGTTGTGGTCTTGCTGCTACATCTTCCAGAGCTTGAAAACTTGATCAGCAGCTATCTCAAGATGAAGCACATAATACAGAAAAGCACTGAAAATACAGATAGAAATGGAAAAGTTCTATCTGTGGAAGGGACAGACTGATAATGTGTTTTTACACTTTTTCTTGTATAAGAAAGACACAGTAATGGCCCAGAACTGTGGGAAATTCCTTTTTGGTAACCCCCCTAAATAGGGAGATTTTTCCCACAATGTCCAGTGCTAAGCTTGAACATGATGAGCCAAGCCTGCAGCCTTTTCTTCAAGGTTATTTCATCTTATCTTGAAGTTTGTGTGCCACCTAGCAGCAGGCTTTGGCATGCTGGAAAACAGGAATGGTGAATGCCATGTGGTCGAGAATCCAAGGCCTTTTAAAGACATTTGAGCCAATTAACTCTTAAAATGTACTATGTTTATAGTTCTACACCAACCATTACCATCTATTCTAAACATATGATTTTTATATCAAATCTATCCTACCAATCCTCTTGTGCCACCATCACAGCAGAAGATGGGGGAGAAGAAAGAAAAGGAGAAGAACATGGGTCACAGCCTGGAATCTTCCATCTTGCCTTCAAGTACCTTCATTCAAAAAACCCAAAACTACAAAGTTTCACCCTGTGACAAACTAAACTACTATTTATTTCAAACCATTGTTATTCTTAATTCATCACTAAGTGTTGGGAGATTTTTCCCATGGGTTAAAATCCAAGATAATGCTTTCCTGGGGTCTCGAACCCCCCAGGGCAGCTCGGACAGTTTTCCATGTGCCCTGGACTCCAACACAGAACAATTACTGAACCTTTTCATCATACAAAATGGCCTCCAAAAGTAATAGAGATGCAAGAATTGTGATGTGATTGTGTGCAATGTTCTTCACACTTGCACATGGCTTCCAATGGACAGGAGCTAGGAACATGTCCCTGTGCTGTAGCTGTAAACAGTATGAAACCACAGGACCAGGACAGATGGGCCCTTAATTTTTAGTTCTGAGCTGGATTTGAAGATCCAGCCCTGTAAATCAATATTGCAATACCATATTCAGGTTGGATATTAGGAAAAAGTTTTTCATGGAAAGAGTAATAAAGTACAGGAATGGTCTGCCTCGGGAGGTGGTGGAGTCACCATCCCTGGATGTGTTTAAAAAAAGACTGGATGTGGCACTCAGTACCATAACCTGGTTGAGGTGGTAGGGCCTGGGTTGTACTCAGTGATCTTGGAGGTCTCTTTCTATCTAGTCATTGTGTGATTCTGTGGTTTTTGTAAGTAAGAATGTGGTATCTAAGAGAGAAATGTAAAACTTTTCCTCCTTTCTAGTGAGGCTAAAATACTTGAAAATGAAATGTCATCCACTAGGCTGCCAAAACTTTAAAACAGTATTGATTGGCAGAACCCCCTGAAACACACTTGTACGTTCTGTCACAACTTGAAGTGTTTGCAGTAGAAAGAATCTTCTCTGTGTCCTATATTATTTTCTTACCCCTGAGGCAGGAAGCTCTTTTTACCCTGTTGGTGGGCTGCTCAAGGAAAATAACATCATAAATTAGCTACTCCATCTGTACATGATGCTTTTAATAAGCAACCAAGAGGCACCTCTAGGACTGAGACCTGCATCTCTCCAGCAGCTCCTTCAGCTCGTGTCCCTGCATCCACAAATCCAGCAGTGTGTTCAAATTACTTCATTTTCCTTCATTTTCTCAGGGATGCCTCACTTCACACCATTATAGATCTCAGTTTATTTCTCTATAAACTATCATCACTCTTGTTAGCATTGGTGGCACTCGCCCACTGTGGTTGTCATTGTTACAAATTGTTTGTGGCTGTGGCCTCCCTCCCTGGCTGTGCAGGGCACTCTGCAGTGCTGGCCTCTCCCAGCTACCCTGAGAAACAGAGGGAACTGGGACAGAGAAGGCAGAACAAAGCCTTCCCTGTGCCCTGAGGAAGGCAGCTGGAACTACATGGGGTGGTCTCTTGTTAAGTGAGTGAATTGTATAGCGTTCTCACTAAATGCCACATGAAATGGCTGAATGTCATTAATTAGACTATCTCCAGTGCTGCTAATGTGATTGATTTCTTAAGAGTAATTATTTCCCCATAATTCCCTCTCCAGCTTGGTCTTTCTACTGTTCATTTTTCTTCAGCTCATCCCAAAACACTTTGGAAAGGTACAGTTCAGTGTTTAGTTGTTATGCTGTTGGATTGGCTTGAGAGAATAGACATTACCACCATTGCAACTCTCTAAAAAGGCCCTTTATTTAACCCCTCTGTCAATGGTGATCCATGAAGAGTCAGGAGGAAGGCAGCTTACAGCAAAATAGAAATAGATAGAAAGGTGAGAGTGTTTTTATGTGTTCTATTTTACATCCCTTTCCATTACCTCAATAGAATCTGACCTCCAATTTTCCAGAAGCTGAAGGAGAGCTTTGTTTTCATCTTGGTAGTCTGTTTGTGGGCATCTAGACTTTAACTTTCTCCTATACTCTGTTTCTGGGTGTTTGCTAGTTGTGTCTCAAGAAACCTTCAAGGTTTGCAGTATTTTGGCAACTTATCTTAGAGCTCACAATGCTTAATCATCTTTAGAAAGTTGTGTTTCCTGGAGTCAGAATATAACACAAGAACTTCAGTTGTTATTTAAAACAAAATATCTTCCTTTAAGAATGCTCAAAGGAGCATGCATATTTGAACAGATTAAAAAAGCTCCAACCATTAAACAAGTGGAAAAAAATAATCCCAAAGTCAGTCTTCCATCTTTTGAAGAAGCAGACTCAGGATAGTGGAAGTTTGTATTTCCTTCTGGAAAAGATGGAAATTTCCTGGCCATGCAAGTATTTCTGTGTACATTCTCTAGGCTATTTCTTTTCATGATGTATTGACAGCCATCCTTTCTCAGCTTGGAACCATTTCTGCTTCTCTGCAGTGATAAATACATTTGCATAAAACACTCCAGTCTGGGTGAAGTCATCTCTTCACTTGGTGATAAAACATGCCCAAAAGCTTTGAGCAAAGGAAATTGCATATATTTTATACATACAATGTAAACTCCAGATTTTTAACTTTCTCATATCTTTCTTTTATTGTCTCTGTCCTCTTTGTCTCAGAACTTGCCTGATTTTCTCTTGACAAAATTGGGATTTTATGCTGGTCAAATCATTGTCATAGCATTTCCCAGGATCTTACAGCTAAGGAGTTTTTGGTTTCAATACAACATTAATGGATCTTTGAAAGTTTATCTAAGTCATTGGATGGTAAGCAAGGGTGATCTTCTATACCTCTGAGATTCAATTTGAATTTCATAAAGATACATATTGCTTAATTATATTTATTTGCTTAGATTATAAATAATTAAGGAGTGCCTGTCCAAGTCTCCTGGTGCCTCAACACATCAATAACAATTCCATCCCCACAGTGTTGAATTAATTATTCTAACAGGAACTCAGCCAGACTACCTTGAGTGGAGACTTTTCAATTTCATCATTACATTGAGGAACAAATCCATAGCTTTCTGCATAAATCTATCAAACAGTACCTTCTGTGCACTGCTGCTTCTTTCCTGTTCCTCTCCTCTAAAACTGACAAGACACACTTTTACAGTTCACTCCTTATGCTGTTTTGTTTTGCTTTAAGCTGGCTAGGACTTTGGGAATTATTTTCTCAGAAAGCTTCCAGTTCTCTGAAGGCACATCTATCTAAAGAAAAACTTAGTTTTCAAATTTTCAAGTAGTGAACATGGTTGTATTTCATGTTTTAAGGGAAAATCCTTATTGTTTGAAAAAAGTTTACTTTTTTTTACAATCTTTTGAATGTTAAGCCAATCAAAGAAAAAAGTAAAGCTAACTGAAATATTTAAGTTACTACATGGCACTTAAGGAATAAAGTCTTTAGTTGAAAAATGCTTCCAATATCCTATCTTCTTCCTCTGAATCAGGACAAAGCAGTGAAAAAGCAGCTTTGTCTTATTTTCATACATTGTTTGTTTCATTATGAAAAGCCATTAAGGAATGTTATTAGAGTTCTTTCTCTCTCTGTGTATAACCTTGATGATTAATGGTAATACAGTGATAGGTAACTCTGAGAATATGTAACATTGCCCAGAGGGTTTAGGGGAATAATTAAATTTGTTGTTCCATTCACCTGCTTGTTTTTGTGCGCAGCACTTGCCAGAGGATCGAGGAGTGGTTTAAGGTTGTTATTTTTTATGGTTTTGTTGGTATTTCAGGACAGATTATGATAATAATCAGTAGTTTTGCTTGGTCTTTGAATTCTGTACAAGTGGTACCATCCATTCTGTGTTCCACTTCTTCCAGTTCCTAAAAAACCCCAAACAAACAAAAAAACCCAAACAAAACCTAAACACAACCAAACTGAAAATGAAACAAAACAAACCCCAGACAAACAAGAAACCCAGAGGAAGCAAAAGCAGAAAGGGCTCTAGCATGGCTGGGGACATGAACTCCTGCTCATCCTCGGAGCCTCTGCACTGCTCGGTGCTGTCACCTGCCTCTGTGTGTGACTGAACATCAGTTGCTGATTGTTGTCTGGTGTGATTGACACCTGAGATTTTGTCGAGAAGTTTATACCCTTTGGCCAGATTATTGTTTCACAGAGCTCTTCAAGGCCCAAAGCAGAAATGTAATGCTGTGACAAGTAGGGTGTTGCCAGTTCTTTGCAGTTCTCCAGTGCATTCACTGAGAGACAAGAGCACTGCTGGGTTTCTTTTTTTTAGTGCTGGACTCTTCCATGAATCCCTTCCTGAAGTACAGCTCCACTATTATTGGTTCTGCTCCCCTACCAAACTGAGCTTTGCAGTTTTTAAGTATCTCTTTCAGTGCAAATGAGCAAAATATTCAGGTGTTCTGTGCTGACATGCAAATGCATAATACTTGTTTTGCTTTTCTCTGTTTTGTTTAAACAGTAATACTTAAATAGTAATATTCCTCTCAGTAATTAGCTGACATTTAAACATCTTGCAAGGGTATTTTATGTTGTGTCAAATGTAATTCACAAACATTTTCTAATTTAAGCTTTTCTGAAAGCTTATTTAACTCTCATATTTTATTTTTAATTTCTTTCTTTAGGATAAAAATCTACTGCATGTATACCCAACAGACTAATGTACTTGAGGATTTTTTTTTATATTCATATGCACTCACAAATCAAAATAATAGCACACATTCCCAAAAAATATTAATCTTGTTCCTCCCCTATTTCTTCCTTTTTTGTCGTAATATGCAAGCAATATTTCTTTAGAAATAAGCTGAATAAAAAGTAGAATATTAAATACATGAAGATGAAATACCAAGAATTCAATAATAGTAATAATATAATAAATGGTATGCTCATAATATCTGCTATTGGTTTTGAACAAAATGAATCGTACAGCATAATTCTTATGGAAACCTTTAATTATGGATGTGCTTTTTGTACTTCAAAACTGAAATGTTCTGACTGTAGGGGGAAAAATTGGGCTGAAGCTTTTATGAATCTTAAAAGTTCAGGACGAAAATAAAAATTAAAATGGTCTCCTAAAGTGAGAATGCAAGCTTTGGGTTCTTATCTCTTGCAGGGCTACTGAACTCCTCCCACCATCAGAGCACATCCAGAATTTCAGAAACTTTGACAACTACAGGCTCTATATAATCATTAATGTAGTATGAATAAATAATGCCTAATTAATTCAACCCTAATGAGAGGACGTAGGTTCAGACAGTGTTCATCTACTGGGGGCTGAATTCCCTCACAGTTCTGCCAGAGTAATTCTTCATTGTTTTTACACAAATCACTTTTTAAGCTTTGTGTAGTGGTCTTAAACAGCCCAGTAGTGCAGGATTTAGTGAAATTCATTACAAAATAGTATATAATCAATAGTATGAACTTGATAAGGCTTTTTGCCCCCTGGCATTTATTATTGTAGCATGTGCTGAAGATAACTTCACTGGCAAATAGGAATAAGCATTTGTATGTGTATTTGATACATTTGGAATTAGCCAAAATAACAGGATAGAAAAGGGATTAAGAAGATCTCTGTTAGAAAGGCAAGTGCATATTTATGGAAGGAAGACTAAATTGAGCCTTGCTCACATCCAGGACGATGTTTAAATAATCCTGAAATACTTAAATCACTTCAAAGCATTTTTATCTCTTATTAAGTTCCTTTTCAAGAACCTCCTGAGTTCCCCTTGGTTTTCCTCTTCACTTTCACCATAATGCACATCAGGCATCAGCCTCTCTGTGAAGTTTTTGAATTTTTTACCATATATTCTGTGTTTCCTGACAGCTCATCTCTTCCATTTTTGTGGAAAGACAAAATCTGAAGATCAGGTTATTGAGTTCAGTGGAGGGAGCCCGCTCTAAATCTCAACTTAAAAGAGTCAAAGTCTAGGAGAAGTGTTCCTGTATGGATAGACCATGATGTTTGCAGGCATTTTTAATACTGTGTTTATTTGGGTAAGGGCAAGTATGGAAAAATACTGCTCTCCCTGTGTTTTTTTAAACTCCTCAGTGGTTTTTGCATGGCTTAGTACACACTGCAAGCAGAGAGGGACAAGATAATCCTGCCACCTCCAGAGCAAAACTCTCACTCAGGTTCCCTAATGCTAATCAGGCATGATTCAACCTGTTGGGTACAGCTTTTACCATGAACATGCTCCTGCATCCATGGTCTCCTTGGGAGGGATCCTTGCTCCAGTTCTTCTCTAGCAGGAATTGGATTAAACTGCAAGAAAAGTAACTACTTTGCTTTGAGGTATCTATTTTGTAGTGTCATGCTGCAACTCTGGCTATAGAGGATGGAGTTTCAAGTGGTTGAGAAATTTCAGGTGCATTTAAATACATGAACAATAGATTGACTTAATTGGAGATACTAGCTTTCCATCTTTGCACATGTTTTATGTTTTTAAACTATCAGAGTTATGGTGAAAGCACTGCACTGGTTATATTTTTCAACAGCCTGTGCACATCACAGGGACAAAATTCACATTTAGTCAGTGCTCTAAACTGCTGGCTAATCTTTCCTGTTCTAGTATCAGCAGTTATACTTAGGCAAATTAGCATGTTGTAAAAGTTGCATCAGTCATTAGTGGTTCAGAGCTTAATTTGCTCAGAATAAGTACTTTTGAATCAAATAACCCTCCCAAAAAGGAAAATGAGCACTTAAACCCAGACTAAACCTGTGTATAAGAAGCTATGAAATTTATTAATTTTCTTAAGTAAAGGTATGTTCTTCAGGTAAATTAATTAAAATATGTCTGTGAGAACTAGACTGAGCTGTGAGAAAGTATGAGAAGAGAAAAAATATAATTGGAGAAGTTCATTTTGGAGGAGACATTAATAAAAACCGGATGACACGCAGCAAAGGAAATTAGCTGCTGGTGCACAGGGGCATGAATAATGCTGGAGGATGTATCATATAACTTAATCAAATAGGCTGTAACAGGAAGATGCAACTGTGGTTTCCTTAATGACCAATGGGTGATGTAATCAAATGCTTAAATGCACATTGTCAGGTTCTGGTGAGTTTCTATCAAAGCAAAGTTGGGTATCACTTACCCAGGGGTTTAGGCTGATAACACATCCTCTCTCAAGTGAGCGGAAGGGGTTAGGAGCAGACAGGTTTCTGTAATGTGTCTGTGACAGGAAATAAGCTTCCTTTATCATTCTCTAATGTAAATATCACATTCCCTGAAGATATATATACTCCTGCTGCCTTTGGTAGGGCACAGAGTTGTGAATCTTGCCGTGCTTGGCCATGAGACAGAGTCAAGGCTGCTGCAGCTGGGGCCCAACAGAGGTGCAAGAAACTTTCAGGTGTTTCTGGCCTCCGCCAGCAGCTGCAGGCTCTGGCTGTGCAGCTCCATTGGTGCTGGAAATACATGGATTAACTCATTTGAGGCAGTGTGGGAATGACTGAACATGCACTCACGAGTCTGAGTGAAGGCCAGTTCTCCTTCAGTGGAGTGTACTAAATAGCACCGCTAATGTTGGGCTTGTGGAACTTTAATTTCTGTTTCTCTCAGTACTGTGCACTTTGCCAGTGTGTGTTTCCATTGGAGCAAACCCAAATGTTAAGGCTAATGGAGTAGTGACCTTTGCAGCAGCAGGTTCAGATCCCAATTGAGTAAGTAGTGCTAGCCCCAGGCCCAGGAGGGCTGGTGATACAGTGCAGGGACACCAGGGCTGGATGCACTGACTCAGAAGGCAGGAGAATCTTTTCTGTGTTCTAAGGTCTTGGTCCTTCCTGTCTTCATTACACAGGGTATGTAGAAGACTTTTTTCACCAAATCAGAGTGGTTTAGCAGCAGCTTCATAGCAGGGATGTAAGCTGTGAATATAAGAACCAAACAGAGTTAAAATCAAGACTGAGCTTGCTGATAATCCTGGGCTTTGCATTTTAATGCATATTGCTAGTTGAGTGCTAGATTGTGTTTTTATGACAGAGCAGATTAGGAAATAATTTGCATGTGAATCTCTCCAAGTCTGTGCAGTTTCCCTGGTAACAAATGTGGAACCAAGTTCCAAAATCTGCTTGTTGCTGTTAAAGTGTGTGTATATGTGGGGAGGGAGGTGTTCTTATTTTATAAGTTTTTATTAGAGAAAAATATAGCACTGCAAAGTTTGGGAAGATTCTTGATTCACATAAAATGGGAGATTGAGGAAATGAAATGCTTCTTCACCCACCAGCACTTAACTCACACAAAAATCTCATTTCTCATCAAACAACACAAGTGTATTTTGCAATCAGAGTTTTCCTTTCTGGCTATTGCAAACAAAACTTGTTACTGCTTGTGATTCTGAAGCTGCTCACAGTTGGTATTTCCATCAGCAGTAACCTTTCCAGCTTCTTCAGCAGCCCTGTGTGAAGGTTGGGAGTGTCACCCATCAGAGCTTCCCAGCTCTCCTCTGTGCCTCCCCCAGGAGGGATCCTTGCCTGGTTCCATTTTAGCTCCAGGGAGCTCTCATGGGCTGTTCCACAGAAGTTGGGTAGGACAGGAGCAGCCTGTCATGCCTTGCTTTTAAAGTGCTGGTTAGGGAGAGGTTTGAGTTGAAACTTTAGCTGAGTGACTCTGCTATGCAGCATCAGGGGAACTGAAAAGGTACTGGACAAGAGAGAGAGTGTTTGTTGGAGGAGTGGTTGAAAGGTGGAATCATCCTGACTGGAGTGAAAAAACTGGTGACTGATCTATTGGGAATGACTAGTTATCCTCTAACTTTGCATCCTGGCACCAAAAAGCAAAAAGAAATCTCAATCCCCCCCAACCCCACAAATAAACAAACAAATCCAGACCAAAAAAAAAAATAAAAAAAAAAAAATCCCACAAAAAGCCTCTCATGCTAAATAAACCCCAGGCTTACAACCCAGAGAACTTTCTGAGTTTAGGCCAGTTTCTATGGCTTAGAAAACCAGACAGTTTTGGCATAAAATATTTTGCTGCTCAAGCATCCCCAGTGCTCTCTGAACACTGAGTACCTGATGTTTTTCCTCAATTATTTCCTGAAACATAAATCTCAATGGCTTTGCTGAGTTTTTCAGTGATTTTTCAGTAAAAGATCTAGAGGTAAATCTCTCCAGATAACTTCAGAAATATAGATGAAGTCATGTAAGCAACTTGGTAGAAAGTATTTTTCCTTCTCCCTCATCTCTACTTGTTTGTTTGCTGGTTCACTCTTTAGCTATTTCCAGTTTGCAGGTTATTTTAACTAGACTTAAAGGCTGAACGTGAAGTAAATTGAAACTTCAGTTGCCCTAAAATTTATGCAATGTATGTTTGCAGGGAAATTCTAAATAAATAAAAAGGAGATTTCCCCTCTGTAGGAAAGAATACTTCCTGTTCAGAAGACTAATTTTTGAAAACATTAAAATCATAAAATAGGTTCTGTAATAAACAAAAGTAATTATTGTTCAGCTTCTGTCTTAGAGGCAAGCTAAGCTACTTCTGCTGCTGAATAGAGTTTTACTTCATTTTTTCAGATTGGAGTGATTTTTCATGTCATGCTGGGGTTTATTCCTTTAATGAGCCATACAATAGTCAGGAATAAAAAGAGAAGAATTTTATTTGAATACAGAGGACCTGAGTTACTGGAATTTCATCAGCATGAACAAGCTTTTCTTTTAATGTTGTATCACTGAAAGCTGTGGCATGATTAAGGTCCTTATGTTTAAGGCTTTGCGGCAGAAATTCCCAAGTACTGTGGCAGATGGGATGTGGACTCAGAAATTTAACTCCAAGTCAATCACACCTTTATTCAAAATTCATTTTCCTTTCTCTCCTGATTACACAAGTTTGTGGATGTACTAAATGTCTAACATGAAAATATATGGGGAGGGGGATTGTGTCTCTTTTTTGGTAGAAGGGACATCATGCAAATGCCAGGAGTTTGCATCATTTTGGAGGGCACAGTGAAATTTTCCTTTCTCTAGATTGTAATTACATTTCCAGTTCCCTGCCAGCCTGTGCTGATTGCCTTTTGCAGCTTCCTTGGGGCCTTGTCAATCCATTGATTAAAGAAACATTCTTTAAGTGGATTTGTACTGCATTTGAATATCTGATAGCATTTGATTAGGGCTGAATGCTGATATGACCCTCAGTAAATAGCTATTTCTAACTCTTCTAATTTTTGTTATGATGGATCTTGTGACATCAAGAATTTCTCTTGAGTTCTGGACTTTGAAATGGATACCCAAGAGATGGAGTTGACACTCTTGAATGAGAACTTCTGATTCCTGTGGTTGCAGAAAAAAAACAGAGACTGTTGCTAGAGGATCCAAGAGGTCCAGGTCCAGCAGTCAAAACGCAGTGAAAGTTGAGTATTTTTTTCTTTAGTAACATTGAAATAATAATTGTTATGCTAGTTGCTCCTCCATCTTACTGGATCTAGGTCAACAAAGTTTCTGTTCTCAGTGGTATTTTTGACAACATGTGTACTGATCCAGCTCATTTTTCATGTCCTTGCATTTGAGGCAGTTCCTCCAGGATTACCTCACCTCTAAGGCTGAAAGAAAGAAGCAGATTTACTCCAAGGGGTCCAGTAACCTCTCAGCCCCCATCAAGGGCAGGGGGATAATGCCTGTTCTTTAGAGGTTTTGCTGAATCGTGACTAAAGTTCTTAGGATCAAATTCATGCAGAGAAACATTAAGTGGAAATCTTATTTGCAGGCACTGAGTAATACATCCTCCTGAGAGTGACCTCTGGTAACTTCAGATGCTTTTCAGTAAAACTGCTTTGTGGCTGCTGAGTATTTGCTTTGCAATGGGCAAAATACAAAATTTAGTGATAGAATAGTAAAATAAAAGCTGTATGTGTGGTGAATATAATATGTATTCTTTTATATTTCTGTTTAGAAAAAAGTTGTGTCTGCTAAATTAATGGCATTTCAAGACTGGTTTTGCTACTGCTACAAAAGGATGCATCTGTATTGTTTTCATAAACCTCTGATCTTTTCAAGATTATTTTAAGATTTACTGTAATTATTACAGTGAATACTTATTAGTCAATTATTGTTAGTATTTGTAATAGTTAATGGAAATATTCATTAGCTTAACTATTCTCAAGTGTGTTCATAATTAGAACACGCTATCATTTTATGCCTATTTTGAAGGAAATTGTGAAAACTCTTTTTCCCAAGTTTCTTAAATATGTACATCTCCTTAACTCAGTGTCTTTTTTTTTCTAGTAACTCAACTTTTTAATTAAAAACTCTCCACAGGTGACAGAGAAGGCTTTTTTTAGATTAAAGATGTCCTGAACACATAGGTTTATACAGATCAAAGGGACAACTTCCCTGTGTAGCATATGCTGCAACATTATGAGAAATTTTTTAAAGAATTGTTTTCCATAAACAAATAAACGTGTACACGCTCACATGAAAAAAAGGTGGCAGTGACTTATGATGTACTGTATAAAATTGAGATTATTCACAATCTTTCCTACCCACAGTCAGAACAGTTTTATTCATTGTATTTATAACCTGAACTTCAGCTGATGTGCACCCTGACTTTTGAATACACTTAAGCATGTAGCAAATTCAGGCTGAAAACTCCCAAAGTAATGTGCCAAGCCCTTCTGAAGTAATACTGGTTTTTATATGATTTAGGTATATTTTCAGGAAAGAGTTATGAAGGTACAACAAATGACAAAGTTCTTAAATGTGTGTAAAATTTATAGGAAGGTATGGACAAGCAACAAGGAGAGTTTACTAAAGGGATTTGAATTTGTTAGGCTGAAATATATTTGAAGTTCATGAGGAAATAACAGCTAAATATCACAATAGCATAATGTTTTTAAAACAGGGAAGCTTTTTTTATGGGAAGTAAGTTTATAATATGGTAATTTTTGCATACCTGGCCCATAGCAAAATAACAAGCTGAGACTAGAAACACTCCATAAGTGAGAAGAATTAAGGTAAACATAAATGCATTAATTTATACTAGGAATTGCTCTAGATGTGCATGCAAAATCATCTTTCAAAGCAACCCATATTTCCACATAATTTCTATATATAAAGCCTAGATCATCAGCTATAAATTAAAAAACAGCTATAAATTAAAAAACCACTCAAAAGTGTATGCACTTATACATGATCTGCACGTACCAGAGTAAGTAAAGATTTTAGAATGCAACTTCTGCATTTTGGAAGAATCTTTTGTCTTAATAACATTAAAGAGTCAGAACTTTGGCTTTATTTATCATTTGATTAAAAAAATGAGATCCTGTTCATGACAGCATAGGATTTCAGGTCAAAAGACAGTCCTAGTAAAATGTGTTGTGTGGGAAATCACTTGCAAACTTTTCATGTTTTGGTTGGCTCCTGTTGCAAACCTCCTGTGTTAAATACACTGAGGTGTTGTATTTGTGGCAATCTTACTATCAAAATGTGAAGTGCTATCAAAAAACCTAACATGCTAACATTTTAGGAAACATTTTGACTCCCAATTTGTAGTCAAAACTCAAATAGATTCCTGAATGGTAAATTTTCCTGAAGCAGACATAGAAAAGTTATAGATATAAAACATTCTTGGATGTATGAAGAAATATGTCATTTTTTCCCCTACCTGTATTTGTTGCAAGATGCTGTTCTGGCAAAAGTTTCTGTTAAGGAAACTTCAATTCTTGGTGTCACAAGATCCATCATAACAAAATGCCTAAATGTCTTTGCTGTCATACCTTTCAACAGTTGTGCTTGTTGACTACATTTTTTGTGAATTTGATAGTGTGGCCACAAGAAATTCAAACTTTTAAACCCTCTACAGTAATTTTTGGGGAATGTTTTCTTATTTTGTGGCTGTGCTTCAAAATCTGAAAAATAATTGATGATTATCATCACAAAATAAGCTTTAATAATGAAAGGAAGAATATAAGGACCCTGATACCATCATTTGGTTTAATTGTGCGTGCTAATTAAATTATCTCTTTGTCTGTGGGCATTTGTAAATGTGGATAACAGGAGAGTGATGGGAAAATGTGGAGAAGCCTGCACTTGTTTGTAGTAAAGTATTCATATAGTAAAAAGGCCACTGTTCCTTTGGCCTGAGAGTTCTGCATCTCAAAGTATGATGTTTAATACAATGTACCGATCAAATATCTGAAACACTTTAAATTTTAGTTACTCATACTTCTGCCAGAGTTAGAGCATTGACCAGTGGTAAGTAAAGGTGAAAAGTAGTTCATGTTTGTCAGTAATATAAAAGGTCATATAGTACCTTTAATATAAAAGGTCAATAGTACCTTTTTTTCCTTCATAAAGAGACATTATGAGTGCCATCAAAATGAGGTTGTCTGTTTGCAATGATGCAAACATCAGTGGATTTAAAAAATACTAAAAGTAAGCCACTGAAACCTAATATTCCAAGTTCTGTGTCCCCAGGCAAGGGATAAGTAGTTAAGTTGCACAGAAGCACAGGGTATGTTTGTGACTAATATTAGTCTGAAAAGCCAACTGGTCTGCACAGGT
Organism: Aegithalos caudatus; assembly: GCA_013389925.1. NCBI lineage: Eukaryota > Metazoa > Chordata > Aves > Passeriformes > Aegithalidae > Aegithalos > Aegithalos caudatus. The sequence goes on along the minus strand of WEIU01021692.1, from coordinate 375,950 downwards.
AGATCTGGGCCTAAAATGTGTTTCCCTGGGAGATTTTTCTGTATTGGATTAGTATTAGTAACTGAAAGGTCTACAGACAAGAAAAACACATCCAGCTGCTCTTTTAGGTAAGTAGGTGCAAAACCAGTGGCAGGTGTTTGTCCTTTCCTGTCATGGCTTCTTTTTAACCACAGATGTTATTTCCTGTCTCTTGTTGTTAGTCTCTCATTGTGATATTTAGTGTTATGTATAATACTGTATTATGTTATGTTTATTTACCTATTATATACTCAGTAACATGTTTGTTTTGCTTTGAATCACCTATTCACTTTGTTCAATTTCAAAGAGCCTGGGCAGACTTCAGAAGTGCTGTAGCTATCATTAAAGATTTGTGCTGTTCATTCAGCTTATCCTTGCAAAGAAAGATGCCTTCAGAAGGATTTTGCTGCCCCTCTAAGCAGCAAATTATAGAAATAAAGAGCTCTTCCAAGAGTGCTGGGCTTATAACACAGAGTAAGACTGGAGGGTGTCACTGGAGAAGGGCTGGGTTGGTTGGTATATGCCTGTTTTAGTACTGGTGATTCCTTTGCTGTTTATTAAAAACAACAAGAAAACAAGTCCTGTACAGATTGTGTACATCTAATCACCCTGTGCCTCACAAGCAGGTGACTGACATGGGCTGCTTTTGCTTGCACAAGTCACCCTGTGGTACCAGCCTGTGTTTGGGAGTGACTGCCATTCTCCTTCCTCTGGCTGAATTGGAATAATGAGCTTTCAGAGAGCTTGGATTTAAGCACATTGACATGAGCAGTCTGACCAAGATTTCAAAATTCTGAAGATGTGGGGGAAGATGTCAGAATGACATGTCTCGTATGATGTTCTTCAGCCTCTCTGTCTCCTGGTGTCCCTGCTGGGCTGTGGTGTGGTCACAGCAGCTGGGCAGCTCAACAGAACAAATCCCAGGCCTTTCTGATGTTTTGGTGTTTTTACTGAAGTGATGAACATGGCATTCAAGTAGCTCAGCTGAAGTGACTACAGAAACAGTCTCTTGATGCAATTTTTCATGCTTTGCGCTTGGCTAAACCTGCTGGATGGCAGCCCACAGATCTGAGCAGCTCATGGAAAGCATCAGAAATTCAGACATTTGAGTACAGTCCATCTGCAGCTCTTTGAGCTACATTTCACACCGTGGTGAAGTTTAGGCTGTGAGCAATGAAATGCATGGTGCTGCTGGAGCAGCCTGGCATACGTTTGGGCTCTAAACTCCCTGTGTGTTTACTGACAGGGGTCACTTCTAGGCTTTAGCTCACGTGTAAACAATTTTTAGGAGAGCAGCTTGTCCAAAGCAGTCTCAGGAATGCTTTTGGAGACATTTCGGGATAAAAGCTGTGGGAAGGACTCCTCAACAGAACTTTTATTGATGGGCCCACACAGGCAAGTAATCTATGCAAGTGATATATGCGTGTGATTTATCACCGAAAGTTTTAGAGATTTTAATTGAATTACTCTGTTTCAGCTATTTAATTTTGGATCATGGAACTTGCATACTCTGCTTTCCTACTTGCTGATTCCAAATCCATTTTCAGCACTTAATGGGTCCTGGCACAGAACTGTATTACAGAAATTGCTGTCATTCTTCTCAGCACCACCATCAGCTGTGGGGTTAGATTTTCTGTTTTGTCTCAAAGCAAGAAGAGGCCTGTCTCCCACTTTTCAAATGATCTGATTTTGTTATCTGTTGAGTGCATGACATCTTGCTTCATTATCCGCTTGCTTTTTGACTGGATTTTATTTTCCAAATGCCAGCTGTTACAGGTTCCTGTCAAAAACTGCCCATTAGATTCAGCAATTTTCTTGGCTGGTAAAGGGTGTGACTGCCTTTGGCTTGTTGTGAACACACCAGCACACATCTGCCTTGAGTTGCATTTCCTTAATCTCTGGGCACAAACAATGTCCAACAGCTGTACCCTAGGGAGCACACTGCTCCCAACACCCTTTTTTGAACAATAAAAACAAATCCCAGGCACATTTTAGAAATGGACAAAACTTGCTTGAGCTCATACCTTCTCGGGAACAGGTACCTGCCCATCACTATTTATCATTGTTGTTTATTTAGTGTCAGATGTAATTCCCATGATGGAAAGCATGGCAAAGTGTATTAACTGGCTCCTTCTCCTGTAAATATTTTGGGAACTGCCACCTCCTTACGTGAGATCATACAATCTTTTTGTCCTGTGTTTTAAAATGGAACAGTTAGGAATATTTAAATCCTGGGTCAAAAACTGAATAAATGAAGAAGCCGAGCAGTCAGTCTGTCTTCCTAATGAGCATTTGTTAGAACAGAAGCTGAGCTGCCAATTACTGGCCACTTCTTCTGGCTACTCATTAACTGTGTTTCAGCATGAGCCTCCTATGAATTGGCCTGTGGCCAGATCAAATTCAGATTTTCCCCATGTCCAGAATAATACTGTCACTATTTTGATAGGCAAGAAAGCTGCAAGTTCTATAAATCCACAGCAAACACCAATTTGGGTATGACAAAAGGGCATCTGCTCATCTTACTGCCAAGAAATTGCAGAAGTGACTGTATTTAACAGTAGTAGGTGACTTTCACTTTATTTAGCTTGAATTCTGACACTGCATAATGTATCTACTAGATAGCTAGCATCATGCTATCCCTCAGAGCAGTTTTAGAGAAGTAAGGTGCACCAGCTATAGCCCTCTACTGCTTCTCTTGTTTGCTTTCAAGAGTTCATTGCAGTCTGTGGGAACTGTTTCTTTATGTGCTTTGGAAATGCAGAGGAAAACATACTGGTGTATCCTTTACATTGTGATTTTTTAGGGATTTTTTTTTTTAATCTCTGAGTATCAAGGCACCAGCAAAACTGTATGATATGGACTTGATTTAAATTTGGTCTTGGTACAGAAAAATTTAACTCATTTTGGAGTCTGGTGTTGCATTTGAGTCAACTCCATGAAGTTGTTTTGAGTTTGTCATAACCTTCATTTGTGGCACACTGTTCCTTAAAAGATTAACTCTTGTGAATTCATATTTCAGACTATGCAAATGTCAGCTAGAGACCAAAATAATTTTTCAGATTTTTTTTTCCTCAATTCTAGCTTAATTCATTTTGAAAAAGCTGTTGTGACATCACCAAGTAAGAAATCCTCCATAAGCAAAACAAACACATAGGCTTTCCTAATATTTATCCACTGTAGTTATGTAACAACTAGAGCTGTATTTTGCTTTGTTCATGTTGGTTGTGCTTTGTTTTTCTGCAGTATTACCTATTTTGAGGATAAATGCAGTGTTTTGAGTTCACAGGGTGCACGTTAGACTTCTTTGTGGTGTTGGGTGCTATATAAGCTTCAGTTGGTGAATTGGTGCCATATTCCATCTGTTTTATGGAGTCCAGCAGAAAGATGTCAGTGGTCTCTGTTGTACTGTTAGGGCTTCCTTGGAGAACACCAGAACTTTATATTCAATAACTGGGTCAAGAGCTCATCTCTTACTGGAGATCCTACATCCAACTTGTCATTAAAATGGTGTCTTTATATGAGCTGCTTCCATGGGCAATCCTGGCCACCAGGGTACAGAGCACTGGGCTTCAGTGAACTCTGATGTAGTGGCAAGACAATGAGTTGCTACATTACTTATTTTATGTTTGAATATATAAATATTTACATATAATGTAACTATTTTTTTTTAATTGAGGTGAGAAATTCTTTAGAGGACCACTCTGAAGGATGTTTTTAATTTGTCCAGTGACATGAGCATTCCCTTGGAAGCCCAGAAGCTGAGGGACTGTTGGGGGGAGATAGATTTTTCCCTTCTTCTTTTCTCTGAGATAAGATGTGATACCTTTCACTATGTCTGTTTGACAAAAGCTTCTGTTAATATTTTTGGATTGAAGATTTGAGTCAGCAGCTTTTACAAAGCTGAAGAGATTCTGTTTATGAGAAACTCTGCTGTCATGCATTGCATCCCTCCTAGCCCTCACTTTATTCACATGTGATTTGCAGTTATGCTAAGCCTGTGTTCTGCCAGCTACCATTCTGACTTATCTAAAATAAGGCAAGACATTTGTGCAAGGAATAAAAAGATCATAAGGCATTCTGTCAGTTTTATTGGTTTCTCCCATGAGTTGCACTGCTCTCCAGACCTCAGAAGCCCTTATTTATCCCAGAAACCTTGGAATTTACAGACTGACTTTGCTAAAGCACTGCTGAACTTTAGAATCCTCATAAGAATGCTGGAAATCTTCAGAAAAGCCTTCTATGATATCAGCAAATATCTCCCATGAGAAGCCTTCTAGCACACTGAAAAGTGTTGAGCAGAGATAAACGAGTGTGTGATTCTCATTTAGAATTCTTCCTTGAAAAACAGGGAGTCTATGAAGCTTTTTTATTTGTCCTGGTGTGACACATTATTCTTACTTTTTAAGCTCCTGTCAGACAGAACGTTTGGCTTTTAAAGGTTATCTTTAATATTTTAATGGTTGATCCAGTCATTAGTGCTTTTAAACTAGAAGAGGCTAGATTTTCTTTAAGAAAGACATGTTTTTATTGTTAAACACTGGCACAGGTTGCCCAGAGACGCAGTGATTGCCCCATTCCTGGAAAAGTTTGCAGGCTGTTGGAGCTGTGAGCAACCTGTTTTTGTGGAAGGTGTCCCTGCCCATGGCAGGGGGGTTGGAACTGGATGATCTCTGCCTTTGGTTGGAAGGGATCTCATTCAATGAGTCTATGATCTCTGACTCTGCTGTTTGTTGTACTAAATCCTCATTGTTTGAAAAAAGTGGAAGTGGCTGAAATATTTTTCATCCTCTGGCGGTTTTCAGCAATATTCAGTCTATAAATATCTCTATTTTTTGGCATTTATGTTAGAATAACCTTTCCAGCCATATTTGGTGGCTTTAAACCTGGCAGAGCTGAGATCACAAGGTGATGGCAGTGGGCTCCACTGGCTTTTCCATTTTGCAGCCACTATGCCATGATCATAAACGAAAAAGAAGACTAAATAAGGAAAAGAGTTTTAAACTGAGTAATTACTGTTCTCCATGTATTTTTAAATACTTCCCTGCTGGTGTTTAAAAATGTAGTGCTTAGGGGAATGTGGCTTGGTGGTGGCCTTGGCAGTGTTAAGTTACTGGTTGGACTTGATGATCTTAAAGGTCCTTTCTAACCTAAATGATTCTGTGTTTTCCTACTTTGGTCTTCTGGTCTTCTCAGCACTTTCTCTTCCCATGTACTGATCAAGTGCAGCCTTGAATTCAGCAGTTAATGATGGTCTGCTGGACTTTGGGGCTTATTTGTTGTTTTGTTCTTGGCACTGCTGTTGTGCTAGAGCAGAAAATGCTCGATGGCAGACAAAAGGCAGCTCCCAGTTTCAAGAAGGTTTGAAGGATATGATGGAAGCAAAGATGACAGGGTGATTTTGTCTTGTCTCAAGCTGTAAATGAAGCTGAGAGGCAAATGTATGAAGCTGCAGTGAGAGGTAGAAAATGTTTTATATTTAATTAAGCTTTTAATCTGCAATTATTTCTGTGTCTATGAATGACAAGAACTGTATAAGTGGACTTGAAATTTGCCTTAAATTTTCCCCATTAATTTTTTAAAGAAGATCATTGTTTAAATGAAATGGAAAAATACTAAAAGAATTCCCTTTTACCGGAGCTTCTCATATTGTATAACTTCCATAATAATTTTAATTCTAAAATTTCCATTTCCTATGTCATTTCTTCACGTTTGAAGTTGTTTGATTTTGTTTTTTTTTAATCCACTCCCAACCATGGCTTAAACACTTCTGGCTCACTTGAAGGAGTTGAGCAGAGGAACAATGAAAAGAAGAGCAGAGCAAATTAACTGAACCTGAGAAACTCTGCAAAGTAGGAATTAGCGAGTAATTTAACCATGAGGGGCCACTGCAGAGCACAGCTAAAGCAGAAACTTCTAGTCTTCTAAGAGAAAAAGCACTTCTGAACATCTCAAGATGTGTATAAAACTAGGGTACTTTTCAAGTCACTTCTAAACAAAATGAGATAGATATAATTTTTTCCTGAGAATGATAAGGAAAGCACAGCAGTGAATAGAATACTGTAATAAAACAGCATTTCAGAAAGGAAGCAGAATGTGAACTTACCCTCTAAGTACTTAACCCACTGTGCCTAAAAGAGTTCAACCTGAATTCAGGCAGCACTTTAGGGAAAATTCATTCACTTTATGATTTTATTTTGGTCCACCTACTGCTGTTTTCCTTAAATGAATACATTGAACAAGGAGGTAATTGGGAGCTGAGGAAATGGTAGGTGAGGAACCCTTAATTTACAAAATTGTTTTCTGAGAGTTTTGTCATTAATTATATTGCAGGAATACAAAGGCATCCAAATCATACTTTCTGGATGATAAATTCCTTTGTTTATTTTATTGAAGCAATACTTGTGCTTTCCACATATTGTAAAACTTAAATGACTGTGAATATTGGTTCCTCAGTGTTATTCTCCATGTTTGTAAAGCTGAAATTTCAAAACTTTTCAGCTTGCTTTCATTTGATAACCATGTGTCTATATGTTCATTCTATTTCTGCATGATAGCAAGTTACAATATCCTCATTTGTTGGCCAACTGCACAAACTATTCCTAATTTCCCTAATGACTTAGAGACAGTATGAACAGCTCCTACTTGAAAAGGCTTGGCTGATGCAGTAAAAGCTTTGCTTCCTTCCACACCAAAGGTGTATTACAAGGTCACTATTTAATCAGGTTGGAAAGCCTGATGACTTTTTAGGTGGTTCAGATAGTATTACAAAGCACAGGAAAAGCTAGGCAAAAACAAACAAAAATTGGTGGATACAGAATAAAGGTGAAAGAGTGAGTGGATGAGAGGGAAAGAGTTGCATTATTTAGCATGGAATGAAAAAATCCCACAGCTATTGCTGACCTAGGCTGGAAAGCCTGTGGTGCAGGTGCTCTTCAACATATTTCTGTTGTCTCTGGCCCTGTGGAAATTGGCCAAGAACAAGCAATGGTTGCCTGCTCTGAGGTGCATGAAGAAGGAGCTTCAAAGAGCTGGTGCAGAATGTAATTGGGTTTCCTTGGAATTCATGGAAAACTTGAGATTAGGATGCAGTTTGCTGTGTCAGTGTACTCATCAAGAGGGTACAATTTAAATACATGGGATTTCTAATTCTAAGAGATCCCCTGCTTTGTCCTAAACTCTAAAAGAATCAGTTTGGAGCTAAAGTGATTTCTCCTTGGTCAATGTTATGGGTGCTTTTACAGTGTGAAATTTCCCTCGCTCTGTGTTAGCATCAGATCCTGTTACTGGCTTTGGGGTTTTTTGTGAAATAATCAGCGACTGCAATTGGAGATTTCTCACAGAACCCTGAAATAAATGTGTTGTGTGCTTGTATGAGTGCCATGGGCATGGATGAAGTGGAGATAAGTATGACTTTTCTGTGATACCCACAAGTATTTGTGAGGGCTGGGCATGGGAGTAGTTTCTGTCCCTAGATATTGTAGGTTTTGTAACTCTTTGTAATAGCTCAACTTTGCCACACATGGAAGGAAACACACTAACTGTCGAGTTCCTGTAAAAAGATAAAAATTTTAATTAAAAAGTAAGAGAAAAAGACTTTGTTACTAGAGGTATAAATGCTCAGAATTAATATTGTAGGAAGATCTGTAGCGCTGTTTTCAGGGTGAGTCACCATGCAGGATGAATACTTTGGAAAGTATTGTTGATTTTAAATAGGCAGAATTTTCTTTACATCTTACATGTTACACAACTAATGATGATGCTCATTTTCCTTTCATGTTAGTTCAAAGCAGGAGTGGTGCATCTTCAGATTTCATGATAAAAATGGAGGTTATTAGTTAATTGTAGTAACTATTTTACAACCATGTTGTTTTCCTGTGTTACCTAATGTATGAAATACAGTGATGAATAATGTGTTTTACAAGGAAATTTCAGTTACCAAGTAAGAGCAATGAATTTTAAGCAGAATCCTCCAAAAATTCTTTGAAGTTGTTTGTCATGCAAGGTTTTATGTTCAGGGAATTGACATGCCTGGGCAGCTGCCCCCACACACTTAAATTAGTGTGCATTTTTAGTTCAGAGTCACTTGTTTTTTTACATATGCTGACAAACTGTGTCAGATATAAACTGTTAAAGAGTCTGCCAGGATAAGAGAAAAAAATTGATTTCTTAATTATGGGCAGTGAGAGCAGCTTGGCCTTTGATGATCCATTGCACCAGTGTGAGAATAACCCTGTCTTTTTGAGAGCCCTAGAGTTTCTCAGAAGCAACTTTTCCTTTGCCCTTATCTTTGTGATCCAGCAAAGTTAGACCTTTTCTCATCTCTTCATTAAGTTGCATTAAGTTTCAGGTTGCCAAACAGGAAAAATGTCACCTCTGTCTGCTATGTGTCTATATGTATTTCTGTTTTGGAGACCACAGTCGGTTTCCCCAGTGAATTGCGAAGGAACATTTAAAATCTGGAGTATTTTCTTAATTTTTAAAGGTAGGAAAATTATGGGGGGAAGAGGAAGGACTCTTCCCTATTTCTTATCTCTGTAATTAGCAGTCTGGAGTTAATAAAAGCTGTTTGTTCACACATATGCATTTCTTCTTCTGTTATGCAAGACTGCTACTTCATATGTCAGCAAAAATACTATTAGCTACTATATTACATATATTTAAATGAAGAAATAAGAAATGTGGAAAACCCTAAGACAGTATTCTGTAATACTGCATTTTAGAAGCTTGCTTTTAAAACCAAGATTACAGCATATAAAGATCACATATGATCTCAGCAGTCTGTAATTTCTCTATAACCTGTTAAACCTTATGTAGATTTTCTGCTAATTGTCCTCTAGGAATTCCAGATATAGATACTTTATTTTATGACAACATTAATAGAATTTTAAAAGATGTCTAAAGTAATTAGAGGTGCATCTGGCCTTTACTTGATCAAATTTAAAACTATTATTTTAAACTCCCAAATACACTAAGAGTTCTGCTAGCAGGCTCAGATTAATATTCATCTTTTTTATCCCAATGCTCAAGTAGAATTAAGTTTTAAATTAAGTCAATGTGCAAAATTGCTTGCTCATGTCAATGTTTATGAATCTCTAAACATTTGTTCAAAAATTATTGTGTGAATATCTCAGCATGTAGAGACAAATGTACATTTGTCTGGTACATTTTTTAACTTTTTAAAAGGCAATAAAATTTAAATTTTCATTGCTTCCTGTTACAATACCCAAATGAAGACATGCTGTAGGCAAATTTTAGTCAGATGTTGGAAGTGAGAAGAGGTGGTGAGATTATCCATCCATGTATGGTCTCTCTGATAAGGTCAATTTTGTCAAAGTCAGACCTCAAGAACCCTGAGTCGTTCATGTCCTCTACACAAAAGTGATTTACTTTGTGAATTGAGACTTGTTTCTCCGACCCTAAAATAAGTTTTGCCCAATTGATCATTGCTTTTCAGTAGTTTCTGACACACTCCCCAGCTCGATCTCTAATACTTCCCAAGGTTGTAAAAATGAACCTCCCCACCCCCAAATCTCTCTTGATAAGGAATTCTGATATTCTTAGAGTGTGACAGGAATTTGAGATGCTCATTTCAGATATCAGCCCGGTCTATAAGTTTGAATTAGATTTCAGTCTTGATGCAGCTGCTGAAGTTTAATTGATATGTTAAGGCCATCTAAGTTTGCAAGATTTGTAACTGTTTATTTATGAATATAATTGTAAATGTATGGCATGATTTTAGTTATTAAAAAGCTCTTTTAAGCTCTATTAAAAACACCTTTCCACAGCTGAAGTTTCTCAGATAAGTTTTCTGCTGCAGAGGAGTCTGTGGTAAGTTTCCTGGCAGTGGTTGACCTAAAGAATATTGCAGGAACTTGCACCAGCACTGCCCTAGACACCTCCTTCTCATCTTCACATTCTGAACCTTTTTGTGTTTGATCCTTTCCTATTGTTCATTATATTTCCTTTAACTCTAAAATAACTTTTGTTAAAGTTAAAATTGGATAAAACCCAATTATGCTGTTTGAAGGGAGTTTTCACTCATGTCTGAAGTTTCCACCTATGCCTAGCTGTGGTACCATCTCCACCATTTGCTGTTCAATTGCTATTTTACCCCAAGAGAAATATTAGCATCTTTTGAAAATAACCTGGATGTTAGTCTTTGCCATGATAGGAACTGTGTGTGTCAGAAGTGATTGGTGACAATTATTTCTTTATAATTAAGCTACTTACATGCCCCAGTACTCCATATGCTCCAGCTTCTCTTTATGGAAGGTGTTGCAGACATGAGGGGAGTTAGGGAATCTGTGTTTTGGGGAGGGGGCAGCACTCTGTGGGTTATTTTCTTATGGTTCAGCAGCATATTGAGGTGGGATCTGCCTTTCTGAATTGTGTCCTGTATAGCCTTGATCAGGTCAGGTCATTTATTCTTTGTGTGATGCCTTCTGTCAATTAAAA
>WEIU01021692.1:308522-365471 GCA_013389925.1 Aegithalos caudatus | reverse complement strand
AATTGAATATTGTCTCTTTAAATGCATCAAACCACCCCTCTAAGTAATTTCATTTAACATTCAAAAACTCAAACACTGACTTTTGCTATTGAAAAAAAAAAAAAAAAAAACAAAAAAAAACCACCACAACTTACTGTGCAATTAAATTATTTAAAATAATGAAAGCAAAACATATGGTTTATGAACCAACAAAAATCTGCAGCAATTGTGGTTTGTCTGAATTGGTAATTCTGCTCATTTTTCAAATAAGGTGTCAAAATTGGACATTGTTAAACATAAATTACGTTTATGTTTTTGCTTTATCTAGTTATGCTAAGAATGTCAGAGAACTTAAAATTTTCTAAGCTTCGATATTGTTTCACAAAATGTAGCAAGCTGATAACTAATCTGCTTTATTGTTCATTCTGGGTTAATCAGAAATGTAATTATGACTTTTAATTAGAACAGAAAAAGTGTCTGCTACTATCTCATAAAAATTGCTTTTTTCTGCCTCGTCACCACAGGTTATGAAAGACAAAGAAAGCTTTCAGAGTAATAACAAGGAGACCATCTAGCCTCAAATTACTCATAATTGGACTTAATATTTGGAAGTACATCTAAATATATTGGAAGCTGAAAGCTGTGAATTTATGTTCTAATTTAATTTTAAAGCATGAAATTTAGCGGTACCTAGAAAAACACATTTTCCCCCATCATCATTTCAAGCTGTTTCATGGTTCTGTTCTAAATTCCATTTTAATTCCATGGAGACAAGTCAACAAGCAAGCTTATGCACATCTACAAAACCAAGCTTAGCAGTCAAGGACCCTAGAAGTGTAAAACTTTACTCATTATACCCTGGGTTTGGGTAGATGGGTATGATCAATATATATCCATACACCTAGATGTAAAATAAATAGAGAGGAAGCCATAAGAATTCTGAGAAACAATATTCACATTTGGATTTATTATATCTATTATAAAATAGCACACAAGGTAAAAAGAAGGAATGTCAGCCACAAGTGAGTGATTATAATAATTTGACAGTAGAAACCAAACGGTACAGGGAGAAATCTGCAGTTGTCACAATGCAACAAAAGCCTGGGATTATTTAGAAGACAAATCCTGGCAGTGTGTTTTTACTATTAGGCGAGGAACAATTGCTGTTCCTTTAATTATTTCTATTTTGCATCTTGGGAGTACTTCTATGAATATAACATAATTTTCATTTGTGTAGTACGTAAAGAAAATGTTAAACAAACCTGCACATTAAGTGCTAGGAGCAGTAGTTTTCATTGAGATGTATTGAAGAGTTTTGGAGGAGCTGAATTAGGATCTCTCCAGGCCATTAGTGATGGTTTTCAGTAGACCTGGAGGCATCAGCAGAGGCAATTTTTTCATATTGTGTAAACAGGACAACCCTGGTGATTTTATGGTAGCCAGTCCTGCATTGCTCATTCAGGGGAAGGGTGGGATTGCAAACATGGAACTAGAAACACAGGGATAAAAGACTTTTTGTTGGATGCCCAAACAAGCAAAGTACTGTACCATTCTTTCTCCTGCAACAAATACTTTGAGTAAGATTAAAAATAAATAGAGGACATTGAGGTGACTTTCTAAAATGCCACTTAGCTTTGGTCTGAGTTTTATTGAACTTGAAAAAGTCAGAATATGCAAAATGACCACTTAATCACCAAAAGAAATAAAATCTGATTAATTCATTAGAGTTCATTACAAAAAAGGATGTTTCCAGTAAGGTCCTTATAATGTGATTTCAAGAATGGATTTTTACAGCTTTGCTCAGTGACCTGGAAATATCAAAGAATTAATACTGTAACGGTGCAGATGATTTGAGAGAAAAATAATGAAGGGAACAGTTTGATTTTGAGCTCTTGATAATCTGGGCATAAGTAAAACAATCTGTAGCTCAGCATGGCCAGGCAGGTACAGAGATTTCAGACCAGAACACAAAGTGGTGGGAGAGGCATATCAGAAAGAGGGCACCCCCAACTTTCTGAACTAAAATATGGTTATAACCCTGAAAATCCTTCATACGCACTTTAATTTCATGTATTCAACGTTCTTAATTTTCAAGGTTATGTGATATCATAATTTGGGACGCACTGTCCAAAAGCAGTTTTTCTGTAATGTGTTTCTGCCTTTATGTTTAATTACTTTTTCTTTTGATGTATCAGAGTACTTCCATAGGTAAGACCTCTCTCCTTGGTTGAAAGGCAGTGCCTGGTGGGTTTAAAATGTACCGGCGTGGCATTACTTAGAACCCAAAGAGTACCTGCCTCACATTCAAAAGTAACTTCTGAAAAAGCAGAACCATTGATAGCAGTCATGCCAAGGTGTTAAACATAGGTAACTTCAAGAAAGGGTTGATTCAGATTTTATCCTCAATGTGTAAGTCATGTCTACGCTTGCTGTATCTTGATACCTGGTCTAATTATTTCTGTAAGTGTTTAAAAAATCCATTATAACACTAATTAGCACATTAGTCCTTAATTAGCTATTAGCTAGTCAAATATTTGTCTCTGTCTCAAAGTGGAGATTCCACTGGGGACTAACCAAATTTCATACTTCATGAATAGACTTCCCGTTTGCCCTCTAAGGAGATGATTGTAAAACAGTCATGGATTTCAGGGAGCATTTGGAAAATGTCTAGGTGCTGCATAGCTTCTGAGGATCTACCATTCACAATCCGTAGAAAAGGAAGAACATAATGGGAATTCTCCGGAATAAAAAGTGGTTTTCAAGGTCTCTGAACATGCAGACCACACAGGTGCTTCAGTGTAGAGTGGGTCTGTGCATCTGACAGCTAGAGCTGAGTGCCTCGTGATTAATTTCAGTTGTTTTTAGTATATTTGATAAAGATGAGAATTATAGTGCTGAGATGTTGTCTCTTTGAGAAACTGCTTTTTATTTGTGGCTGTGTATTCTTGAAGGAGAGGCATGCCCAGTAATAGGCTGCAGTTATCACCTGGATTAACAAGTGACTTTAGGGCTGTGGGTTGTGTTGGGGGTTGTCACTCTCGTATCACCCCTGGTCTGTTTAGAAAGCTGCTGTGTTACAAGTGAAACATCCCCAGAAACATCTAAGCAGCTGTGCCCAGTGAGCAGAGCCATGCTCCTCCAGGGCTGGATGGCCAAATTCCCCACAGTTAAGCTGTGAGCCAGAGGAAGGCACATGTGATAGGAATAGACATTCATGACTGTAAGCTAGCTGGAACTGTAAATGTTTAGTTGCTTTTTGCATCATCTCCACTGGGATTTACCTTTAAAAGCTCCCAGACTGTGGAATGGGTGCCCTTCTGCAGTACAAGTTTAAACTTAGGCATGGGAGGGAGATAAACCCCAGTTTCACTCCTGCCTTGTCCCAAAGGAAGTGCTTATAGCTAGGTGAAACAAATTTGCCTGCAGTGTTTAGTGTCAGGTTTCCCAGATGAAGAGGAGATCAAAGCTTGAGAGATTAGGACATGCTGGTTAGAGGGGAAAATTGCAGTTTAGCTGTGCTGCTATTTTTGAAACTTGTCATGCTTGCCTTCTGTCAGGTGAGCTGAACTCTGATGTGTTGTGAAACATGTATGCATTAGAGCTCTGTGGATGGATGTGGCAGCATAATGCCACAGAAATGCACTGGCCTCAATTCCTACTGGCTCCTGATTAAAATGAGAAATCCAAGGATTTTGCAAATATATCCGTGGTAGTTTCATGGGAGAAATGGCACAGACAGGAAACAGTGTTCTCTTTATCTTTCTTTAAAATGAATATAATACTACACTTGCAGTTCTGTCACAAATACCACAAGGGCCACATTGGCTTTCTAGAAACACTGACTTATTTATTTTATTTTCCTTTCATGCCTTCCTGTGCCTTCTTTCTTTCTCTCAGTGAGTTTCTGCTCCAGGTGTGCCTTCACCAACTTGTTTTCTCTAGCATCAGACCCCATAGCATCTCTAGCACTCATGCTGTATTTTACCTTTGTATCTTCTCCCCTTTATTTTTAAAATACTTCCAAATTTTGTTTCCAAATCTTTTTCTTGTCATTATAAAAGCTGAATTTTCTTTTTTCTTCAGAAATATGTACAAGGAGGCTTTATTAAAAAAATGTCTATAGATACTGTAAATAGTTTAGAATATTAGGTGTTGATTGCTTTGTTTAACACTGGTGTTTGTATACACAGTAGTTAAGGTTTTCTTGTTTGGCTGCAGCTAAAAATTGGTCTGTCAAAAGCAATAAAACCTAAAGGTGTATGGCCATTGTCAATATGCCATTGCACAAATTGTTTTGTAAAATAAAGGGGTAGTCCTGGCCTGAAGACTTTACAGTTAGGTATATATTTTTTTATATGGGAGCTGATTGTATGTGTAAATTCAAGATTCAATTTCAAACTTGGTTCTTCATGTATGACTGGATATGAATTTTGTACTATATTATTTATTCAGTCTCTCCAAAGAACCCTTAAATGCATCTGTAAGAACAAAAGAGATGGAATCATTAAATAAATATTGGTAACTGACTAATCCTGCACACATCTCTCATTGACTGCCTTTTGTTTCTACATATGTATGTTTTTATATATGTATTACTGCATATGTAATGGTAAGAATGGTGGATTTGTGTGCTCAAGTGTTGGTGTTTTCACTTAAAACCCTGAGAGAAGAAAAGAGAAGTATTTCTGCAAATGGGAAAAAGCTTTGTTTGAGATGCATCAAACTTTACATGACTCTTGACTTTGATTTCATTAGAGTTGAATCTGATATAAACTCTGAGGTAAGAACCATAATGTCTGCAACAATAGCTAATAAGCACAGAAATATTATGTATACTGTGGAAACAGTTCTATGCTTCTTTGTTTTCTTTTCATATTTTTATCTACCTGTAACAAAAGCTGGCGTGCAATTCACAAAAAGTTCTCATTATTAAAGCCAGAGCTATCTTGCTGCCTAGAAATCTAGTATATACATCCCTGAAGTAAAATATGAGCCCTATTCATTAGATATCACCATGTAGACCTGAAATTGTTAGCAGAAGACTTATTTAGCATTGATATATTATTCTTATCCAGACCCAAGTAACAAAAATGACCTGTGGAAAAAGGAGCCCTTGAGAAATTATTTCATTCTGTAAATTAGTTTAAATTAGCATCATTCTGCAGCTCCCAAAGTTAAAGGGTCAGATGCAGAATACATCTCACAATGCAACCAATAAAACCCTTGTTTTTGGAGTTCAAGTGCCTGAAAGCTTAGGTTCAAAATGAAAGAAACAATAAAAGTTATTTATGTATACTCTTGAGGTCTAATTAGGCTTAGTATTTCACATGTACGTGTATATTTACAAGCCAGATATTGTAATGTTTATGGAAATTGACACTTAACTTTGAATTGCTTCTATTTGCATATGCAAATCAGCGAAGCAATTCAGTGTGAATGGATTTTAGAGACCTGTCAACAGTTGTTTATGGGGAAAGGCAAAGAAACCTGGAAACAAATCCTTGTGAATTAATGGCTTTGTTTGGCTGCGAGCACTGGAAATGTTCGTGACCTGGGCAGGTTTCAGGGCCCCACCGTGCAGCGGCTGCAAATGCAGGCCTAGAAGGAGATTTAATTGTGCCCCATGAACCACTTTCAGGGACAGCAGGCACCTGTAAACCCAGCCATTTCCTCTTCTCCTGTGTTCCTGCTGAAACCAGCCCCCAGCCCTGTGCTGGCAGCCTTGGTGCAGTACACAAAGCACAGGAGCTCTGAGCACAGGTGTCCCTGTGGCAAAAAGAAAAGGAGGAGGCAGAGTTTGAGGGGCTACAAGTTATGGCAGGAAGAATTTAAATGTTTTTAGGCTGCTAGTACAAGATTGAAAGTGAGCAGGTTTCAGGCAGCCAGTTGCTTGTGTTTGCTTCTGTGCAGGCAATCTCACAAGCATATTTTTCATGAACAGCAATTCTGTAATATAAATCAGAGCTGCTGTGGATACTGTTCACTCTCTGCTCTCTTTCTTGGAGAAGTTAATGAGAATAAGCTGTTCTAATTTGTGTCAGTATACTCCACTGTTATTGTTCTCTTCGTAACAAAAGAAGAACAAAAGGCATAGAAGTCAGGAGCGATGAAGTGCATAAATTTGAGGGATGCTACAAAGAGATCGTTTCATAACAGAGCCATCAAAATCTTCTAATTGAGATTGTTATAAATATATCAAGATCAGCTGCTGAAGACAAAACAGTGCATATTTTCTTGTGTCTCAGGTGTGTGCAAAATGGGGTTTCAAGAGGCAGAGCAGAGAAACATTAGCACAGCACTTTGTTCCCTTCAGAGGCGCTGCAGCAGATTCTGAAATCTGCTTTGGAGAGACAGGACTCTCCATGCAGGGAGAAATGAGGGCTATCACATCTTTGCATGCAAGAACCTACCTTTGTATGTCATGGTCCTGTTGCTGTTTCCTACAGGAATGCTCTGTAGAACAGCTTTCTGTACCAGCTAGCAGCAGTGGGTCAGCTGTCAGGGTTGTGAGGAGTGAGCCCACAGCTCTGTGGGAGCCCCATGGCTTTGCTGTGCATTATGAAGTGTGTTTGGTGTGCCTCTTCATGCATGATACTATTCTTTAGGACACAGAACTTTAGCACCAGCCTTTTTCTGACATGTGGAAAAGCAAGTGGGGAAAAACAGGAATTTGCACACCATTTTTCATGTTTCTCACACATCCACGCCAGGGTCAGAAAGTATTTGGCACCTTATATTTTAAAGAAACTACTTTTTTTTTTCCTCCCCTGTGTTTCATTCTGTCATTGTATGAGGTCAGCTGTGCTAATATTTTTGTCAGCCAATGGTACTTGGAGTGTGAGCAGGGCAATTGGGAAACCAAAGCCCAACACCAATAGCCAGGATACTTCTCCACTGAGTAGCCTTGCCTTGGGAAATTTGGAAGCTGTAGAGCTGCAGTTCTATCCTGCTGCAGTCTGTGGTGATCAGTGTTACAGAGAGCTCAGCACAAAGGCAGAAGGTGCAAAAGTACCCTGTGCTTCCTAGCTGGGATTCAGGCTGGGTTTATCTAGTGTGTGGTAATGTTACTTTTGTTTATCATGAAGACTGCTGAAATTAAATGATACACTAGGCAACTGTATTGTCTGAATTAATCTAAATCCTATTCCTGAGAGCTCAGTAAACCTTTAAGTTTAATTCTTTTATCCACTGCTCTGGAAAACTTGGATGGTTTTTGATTTCCTTTTTAGGAATTGGTTTTGTTTTTCATCTGTCACCACACACACACCTAAATGAATAAGCACACACAGAACCAAAGACATATACATGTTCTTGTATACATGTTTGCTTCTCTCTGTGTAGCTTCACTTGAATACAGGAACATTGAGTGTAAAATGTACAATCAAAACTCAAAATTTAGTAAACAGGTGGTCATGAGAGAAGCTACCTCAGTGTAGCATTAGTGATAAGTTTTAAGCCCATTTTTAGAATTGGCAAAAAGAAAATTTTGACCTCAGTAAATACATCTGTGTTCATGAAAGTATACTGTGTGTTTTTGGGAAATCAGAACTGGTCAGAGGTTCAAGCTCATCATTGGTGGTAGAGCAGTTCAGGAGGGACAAGTGGTGGCACAACTGCTGGTGAAATGAGAAGCATATCCAATGCTTTAGGACCTTCTCTCTGAATGAGAAGAGACTGATATTTTTGGAGGCTCAGTATTTTCCACAAAATGTGCTTTGAAGCTGTTCAGACATCTGCAATGTCTATGTGAAGGCAGGGTGTATGCTACTCTCAGGTAAATCTCATTTGAGATCTTACATCCCATAAAGCCAAGTGGAGCCTTCTCCCACCTTGCCAGATCTGCTGTGGAGCATTTTATTGCCATGATAGTTTATAGATTCTGCTTGAACTAAAAAAAAAAAAAAAAAAAAAATTAACACCAGTTTTGTCCAAATTATCTCCTTTTTATTTTTCCCTGAGGTGAGGAGGAGCATGTATAGGGTCCAATAAAACAGGTTGTGTTAGATCTGCCACACTTACTGGAGATAGGTAAGTGCTCAGGAAAGAAAAACCATTTATCCTCCTTTTTCTCCCCTTGCAACCTGAGAGCTGACATGAGCTCATTAAGTCCTGCCCTTTCTCAACTGCTCCTTCCTCACAGGCACCTGGAACGTGATGGGGCAATCTTCATAGAGCTCCATGGGCTTGCCTTCAGCCCATTCTCCCACCTCTACATCTGCTAAATGGGTTGAAGTTGGTTGGAAGATGGAAAATAACCTGAAAATTGCGTGTTCTACTGTGTGTAGAATTGATTTTTTTTTCTAGATTTGACCATATCCCTTAGGGTTCAGAAGGGAAACTCTTCTCTTATTTCCTGGTCCTGATGTTGTCCCCATGAGCCAACTTGCCACATCTAAACTGGGACCTTTTTACAGCGTGTAGGTGAGAATATCACTTCTCTTGTGGAAAGCAGTTGCAAGGCTGATTGCAGTCAGTGGAACACAGGCAGTTTTGAAGAGCATGTCTGGGGCTTTAGGGCGTGAATTTGACTTGGCAGCTTCTTCATTCCTCCAGATGCTCTTTCCCTTCTCCAGGAGGTGCTGTGTGATTTGAAATGGGATTCTTGCCTTAAAAGCTGCAAAGAGCAAAGTGGGAAAAAAATCATTAATGTTATGTAGTAGGAGGAGCAATCTAGTATTTCTTTCATTTTGTTTTTTTTCCTTCCCTGAATAAAGAATATTGAAGGACTGGATTCATCGTGTTACGTTGATCTGCATGAAAGGAAATGTAAATGAGATCCAGATGTGTTTTCTCCTCTAACAGTTTCATTCACTATGCTTTAGATATGGGAAAATGAAATGTATTCTGTAATAGGTTGGAGGAGAATAGACCAAAATTATAATTTTATAATATTCCCAGGGAATTCATAGAGACCTAACAAATTAACTAGGAAACTCTGATGTCTAATGAACTCTGCATGGGGAAATATTTAATTTTGCACTGACTGCCATAAGGCAACTGCACGGTGGGTTATTTAATCATCAGCTGTAGAAATAAAACAGCAGTAGAAAATAGACCTGTCCCCAGCATTGTAGAGAAAGGTTTACCCAAGCTCCCCCTTCAGTCTTTGTTGGAGGGGTTGTAAGGTCCTCTCCTCCAGAGCCAAAACTTTTGGGGAAACTCCTGCCTGGAAACTCTGAACATAAGAACACACCTTCATGCAGCACAGAGGGGAAAATGGTAACACCACTGAAGATGCAGCCTTGCTCTGTTTGAAGCCATCCACTGTAGCTCCTAAGTTATTTTAAATAACATACTGATGCAACTAATTGTGCTAAAAGAGCACTGTGAATTGTTGCTTGTTCAGTGTACTGAAAATATAATTTGCAGTCAGTATAAACCAAGATCATGGCCTGTCCTGCAGTGGTAGGGAAATATATTCATAAAAGGTTTTGTCTTAGATGGTGAAATCCATGTTCTTATGTGAGGTGGCTTGGAGAAATGCAGGGTTTAATTTTGATAATCATAGAAGTAAATGGCTTCATGCACTCCAACACCTCTTTAATTTATGGCAGTTTTTTTCCTAGCTGCCAATCCACTCCAGAGCCCTGTAACAGAGATCTCCTCCTGCCCACCCACTGCCCTGGAACAGCAGCCAAGGAGCAGCTAGTCCCTTCTTACAGGCAGAAAATCACCTTTTCGTAAGTGCGAGAATCTTCTGGATACTTTATGATAGAAGAGGTTGTCAAAATATAACCTGTCATCTTTAGCTTCTTCCAGGCTTCATCAGCCATAAATGCTGGCTTCCATCTCCTCATAATTCTCTTCCATCCCAGCACTTTTCCTAAGAGTTTGGTTGTTTGAGGAACTTTCTTTCACTAGTCTGAACCAAGAGATCAGATTTAAACCCTATTTTTTTTTCCAGACATAGAATCAGTCTTGAAACCAGGTTCATTCTCCTTCTTTATAGAGGGTGAGCTTATGTTTATCCCCTGTCTTGCAGGTGGCTGCACAAGTCACTGGGCTCACTGAACAACTAGAGGGGTTTTGTTTTAGTCCATTTTTTAAAACTCTTCTTCCCCAAGCTCCATCTCCCCTGAGACAAATTGAAAAAACAAAAACACACCAGAAAAATATTGTATTGCTGCAGAGTAGGAGGAAATAATAGTGAAATGTTAATATATTTTGAAAAATAAGGTTCTTTTCAGGTAGCTTGTGCATTAATACATCATGTCAAGCAATAGATGCTGTACACCATAGAGTTATACTCTTATTTGGAGCACTCTTGCAGTACATTGGATTTTTGGTAATGTGTTTATTCACTCTATCCTCATTATAGAAATAATCAACAAAATAGATCTGTGCTCTTTCAAATCCCTGCAGAAGTCAGTCATCTCTCTAAACATATGGTCTGTTTACCTTCCCAAAAGCAAAATGTCTTCATAATATCAAAACCCAAAGACCTTTCTGTGTTCCAGTGCAGCAGACCTGGAAATTCATGGAGGTTTTGCTGTGTGCTTTGGTCCCCAACTGGTGCTTGAGAGCAGAAGGCCAGAGCTCTAAGCAGGATACATTGGGCTGTCGAGCCACCATGCTACAGTGCTCCTGACATTAGTTTTTAATGAGGGAAAAAAAATAACTGACCTTGTAGGGACTTGCACCAGAAACCTTTGGCCAATTGCCAGCCAGGAGAGCATTTTAGGAGCAAGTAGGAAAAGTGATGCTTCCATGCTTAGGAAAAGTGAACAAGACAGATTGTTCTTCCCCACTGCTACAGAGTCATCAGTGACTTGTTCCCCAGAGATTTCTGGTTTTACTGTGTGCTCTTCTGTCCTTGGTGGAAACATTCTGCACCTATGCTAGGAAAACTGGTGCTGAAGTGCTTGGAAACAATCGTCCTTCTCCACCCAAAGCCATATTTTATCAATATTACTTATCACAGAAGCATGTGTTGGTGTCAGATGCAGTGGTAGCAGTCTTAGACAAGGGGAGGAAAAGGAGTTACATGTCATAACTTTGCTCAGCAGATCCCCATTGTAGTTAGAACCATAGCAAAGAAACAACATTTTTAAGAAATGCTGGGAGATCATAATAAGGGAAGATGTGTTTAGGTTGCAGACAAAAACCTGTTCTCTGGTGCCCACGTTTGTCCTGACTTAGAAACCTGTCAGAAAGGATGCTTCTCAGCAATCTCTGCAGTGTTATCAGAACCCTGATAACATTCTGTTTTATCAGGTCTGTGGTAATTAAAGTGATGTTCTTTTTCTTCTTTTTTATATTCCTCACCACCATATTTTCAGAATTAGCTCTTTTTGATGTGACTGCTTCTTTGTTTACATGAGAGAGAAGAGAGTGGTCATAGAAAATCTGTATTATATGTGGTTAACAACAAGGTTTTCATCTCTCAACCAGCTATTTGTTTTTTGTTTAGCAGGTTCTTTGAATCTAAATAATGTGGGCTGCAAGTAGAATTGCACATATTTCCAGTGCCCAAATAATCAGTCATTTAGAGATTTTAACACTGGAAATTCACTAAATAAGCCTGTTATGCTTCAATATTTTGTGCAAGGCAGTGATAAATGAAAGCAATGAGCACTGCTGTTATTTGAAAATAAGTTCAGTACTTATTACAATCTTGCAGAGTTTGTAAAGTTACTGTGTTATTAACCTTCCAATACAGATTGCTTTTCTAAAAATACCTTTCTTTTCCATGTGAAGGCCTATTCTCTTTTTTTTTTCCCTTTGGCTAAGTTAACCTCAAAAATATAATACAGATCCTAATAAACTTCTTAAATGTGTAATTTCTCCCAATTTTCTTTCTTGGTTTTTTTATTTTTTTTCCATAATACTACTAAAAAGGAACCAAATTGTCAAGTGTTTATTTTAATTTTTTGTGCATCCCACATGTGCACATACCCCATGAAACTCTACCCACGGTAGTGACAATCAACCTGACAACATAATCAGTCAAATTTTACCCAGGGACTGTTTCTTAGGTAACCAAACAGGGTCACACAAATGAGTTGTAGAATACAGAAATAAACTCCACGTAGACATGTGGCATTTCCATTGTTTTCCAGCTCAGTCTGGGAATGCTGTGTTGGTGCAGTGCAAAGGTGAGGCAGGTCTGGTGTGCAGAGAGTGAGTGTGCAGCTTCTGGTGGGAGTGAGATTCACCCTGGCAGCAGCAGAGAGCCTGATGTGAGTCCCAAAAATATGATTCCATCATCTGGGGTGTAGGTGATGTGTGAGCTCTGTGCCCAGGCTTTGTAGTAGAACAGATTTGGCTGTTGAGGAGCTACAGCCACAAGGAACACACCCCTTCTGAAACATTGGTTTTTTTCTTGCTGGTTTTATTACTCCTTAGTACTCACATTCTAAAAGCTTCTCCTAAATGTGTGTTCCCTTTTTTGTTTTTTCTTTACTTTGTGAGAGGTTGTTGCTGATGTAACAAACTTTCCTCAGGGGAAAGAGCTAGAGCTCTACATGCTTGTGGTCAGGCTGGAAGATGAATTGTTATCTCCATGCTGAATTCAGCATGAGTAAAAATGTCATCAGTGCCATCTTCTATTGCTGCAGTTACTTAAAGTTGTCTAAATCTTTTGTAACTTGCCTTAGAAAGTAGATTGTGTCTTTTATCATTTGAGGTTTTTAATGTTATAGTATTGCTTAGGGGTTGCATATTTCCTACAAAAAAAAAAAAAATCCCCAAACAAACAAAACCACAACAAAACAAAACAGCAAAAATAACAATAGCAAAAAACCAACAATCCCCCCAACACACACTAAAAAAGGCAAACAAAAAAACCCCCAAAACGAAGAAAAAAACACCACGAACTAAAAAACACTGACAAAGAGGCTGTGTTTGCCAAGATACTGTTGTAGGGATCAGATCAGCGTTGCTTAAGTGTTGCTTTTGGCCACAAGTGNTTTTTTTCCCTAAGTAACAGCCAAGCAAGTAAATTGCTGTATTAAACCACTCAGTTGCTGGCCTAAAGGTATATACAGAAATTAATGGCTGGTGAGGCACATTAGGAACTGTTCCAATGGACAGGAGCAGTTTTGGCTGTGCAGACCTGCCAGGAGAGTGGGCTGGGTGGCCATTTACCATGGAGATTCCATAAAATTGACTGTGTGGAGCTGTAGGAGGGTGAGGTGGTGTTCTTGGAGAGCAGAACTGGCAGTAGCTAGGAGTGTCAGGGTGTTGGAGAAGAGGGCACTTCCCATGGCTGTAGGAAAGGGACAGAGAGGGTGGATGCATTCAAGTCTTGGATGCAGCAGCTTGGTTTGCCCTCCTCTTTCTGCCTGGCTTAGGATGTGCTCTAATTCCTGTGCTGGACATGGGCCCTTGCTGCCTGCAGGAGAAATGGGCTTGGACTAAGTGTGACACACACCTCCTTTCTCCTTAGCAGTCTGCAGAAAAATAGTAGCCCCCTTCAAAAAGTTTTGACAAAGCCATTTTTTCATATAAAAAAATAATAGTGTATACAGACATGTGCACATGAGAAGTCATTCTGGGAAGACAACATTACTGACTGGAGTTAAATATCCAGCTATAGCTGAGATTTTATGGCTTCATTTCTTTCGGTTTATTTTCATGGTGAGAGACTCACTTTTATTTTTCTTGTCTCAATTCTATATTCATAGCTGACTGTAGAAATTCTGCTGCTTTTTATGCAACCAAAACTGTTTTTATTTTGGGGGTGTTATTCTCCTCCAGCTGGCCTTCCTGACCTCTCTTTTTATTTTCCTTTCTGATGGTTATATTTGCAAATAAGTTGTTTGCCCTACACTGTGCTGTGAGCATTCAGCTTGACTGATATCCAAATTGGAGCATTTACAGCAAAAATATAAAGGTGCTGTAAACATTTTAAATTGCTTTTGACTCTGAAAAGTGTTTTGAAATTATTCCACTGCCTCAAACCTTTTATGTGTACTTTATTCTGAACCTTCTTAGATGGGGCATTGGACTGTAACATACAGATATCTATAAGGCTTCTTCTGTGACATTAAAAAAAATTCAGTTAGTTGTAGTTTTGAAACAGTAACAAAAACCATACAGAAAGCTAATATGTTTTTTAAAAATAGCTCAAAGAGTTTTAGAGCAAGGAAAAAGGATAGCTTCTGCCATTTTATCTATATAGTATCCTGACAGGAGAGAAACATATTGGTCTAGAATCACTGCAAATTCATTCCCCAAAAGAAATCCACTGATATTACTGAGGAATTCACCCTTCTGTTCCTGAATCCCAGAGGATTCAGTATTGCCACTTTTATTCTCTAAGAAAGTTTTTCTTTTATTAATAGAGTGCCAGACATTATGTGAAGGCACAAAGAATATTTGCTGCTGGTTTGATTTTAATTAATTTGTTATCAGTCAGGCACATAAATCCTTTAAACATAGCTTGTCATAACTTCCTGAGGATTAGAGCATTGCTGTGTTACCTGAAAAAGCTCTTGTGGACCAGCTGGCCAAAACAAATTCTAACTTTGAAGCATAAACACCCTTGCAGGACAACCAGCAGACCCAGCAACAGTAATGAGGAATAAAGAAAGAAAAAGAGAACAAAGCAGTGTGCACATGTAATTCTTCATCACAGAGAACTCAATAAATCTCCAGTTTAGCACTCCTCGTGCTGTGAATGAGATTGACAGCAGAAGAGCTTTGTGCAAGCGAGAGACTCTGAAGTGTGTGCAGGAAAGAGGCAAATTGGAATTTAAACTGAAACACGTTTGGGACGTTTCTGTCAGATGATTTACTTTCTCACTGGCAGAGAAATAAGCAGGATAAATACCATGTAGGGGCTAATTAAGCTGTGTTCTCCTGGAGAAGGCAGTCTCATACCATGTACCAGGTGGTTAGGACAGTTATAAACTTGAAAGAGCAGAACAAAATGTTAGGCAGAGAAAACAGCAAAAAAATGTTTTTCATGTTTATATTTCAAGTCCAGGGATCTGTAGAGAGATGTGCTGTGCCGTTTTAGCATGATTTGGTTCTTGCATGTTTTGTTGCTGTGGTGTACCTTAGCTCAAATAGACTCTGTTACTGTTCTCATGTGAAAAGGGTGTGTGCTCCTCATTCTGGACCTTATTTTCTAACCTTTTTTAGTTTTATTCTCTGCTTCCTGATAATTAAGGCAGAGACTTGAGATAAGGAGAGGAAGTTATGAGATTACTGAAGAAAACTACACTGTTATGACATGAGGAGCAGGATTCTGCCAAAAATACGTGGCTACAACAAAACCCTACCTTATTTAATTAGACATGCTATGTATTTTAAATGTGTACATGTTTTTTTCAGTGCCCCAAGAAATACTTTATAGTAGGAGACCATCTCCAAGCAATCTTGGAGAGACGTCTTGGTTTATTCATAGCTAGTCCCTAAGCTATAAAGGAAAAACCTTACAGAATTGGCAAAAGCATGAGATAGAAAAAACATGACAAGGTTTAAAATATTTTTAAATTTAATTTGGAACAAAAGAACAAATATTATACCCAAACATATGAGCATCTCAGAAATCCAAGAGCAACTCCTGAGTGAGAAAGTGTGGTTGGTTGTGTGGTGCGCTGTTTATCACTGGGATGAAAAAAGCCTTGACCTGCTTAGTGAGGAAATACATTTATAATTCAAAGCAGAAGCTGGATGCAGATTTGGGGAACTGGTACTCTTTCTGCCATTCTAAAGCAAGATTCTGCCTGATGTAAATGCACATGTAAAAGGCACCTGTCTATGAAAGCACGTGTTTGTCTCAGAGTTATTGACCAAGATTTCTTTAAAATGGTACTTAAAAAAAAATTAGTAAAATAAGGACTGGTCTAATAGAAGCCCATAAAAAGCCTCAATTAAAAATGCTTGGATTTGCAGGGGGAATGAACCTACCATGCTCTGTTTGTGATTTTCTGGTGTAGCTGATAGAGGTTGAAATGCTGCCTTTGCTTGAAAATTCTGTATTACCGTAGCACAAGCGTACAAGTTCCAAGTAAATCAGGGCAGATTTCCCATAGCTCCCATTTAAAACAAAAAAGAAATATGTTGTGCAATTCTTTGACATAAAAATCAAATGTAATGCTTCAGAAAAATTATAAGGCAAAAGCGTTCTATGTCAGAATGAAGCAGTTAATTCGGGAAGAAACAGCACTTAAAAAATATAGCCCTCCTTTTTGTTGTCCTAATTGGATGGTTTTATAATGACAGATGAAAGCCACTGTGAAAGTAACACACAAATGGTGTTTTATAACCTGCTTAGTGTTTCAGCAAAAGATTTTCTTTGTGTCACCCAATGAATCATAGACTGCTGCACCCAGCGAGCAGCAATAACTTCTTTTTAAGATGCGTTGACATTCTCGTTGTTATTACTTTTAAATTAATATGGGGTGCTGGAAGACATTTCAGGTGTTACTGAACTTTACTGCTTGTGCTAATTGTTTATGTTCTCTTTATGAATTGAACAAGAGCTTGTTAGAAGGAAAGGCTGTGAGAGATGAATGTACAACACAACAACGCATTTGCATAAAGGCAGATCATAATAACTGGAGATATGAGAGAGAAGTCTGTAATTTGTAATGGTGTTTGAATGCTTAATAATAATATGAAAAATTGGCCTGATCTGAAATGAAATATTCTTTGCTTAGATCTTTTTCTAAATGTTGTCTCAAAACACCATTTCAGAACAAGAAAACAGAAAACTTCCATTTAAAATGAGTCAAATATTGAGTTCCCTTATCTCTTTTTCTTTTGCCACTAAAAGCTGTGCGAGAAATCTTTTATTTTTTAAACAAACTATTTATGTTAAAGATTTTCTTGCAGCTAATATTGCACATGACCAGGACAGACCATTTGCATTCAAACTGCTCATGGTAGGAGTTACATTTCTGATTAAAGGTTGGATTACAGAGCAAGGAGCTTTGGGTTTTGTGAAATTCTATCCCCTACATGTCCTATCCCATGAACTCAGAGGAATGAGGAATTCATTCTTTCAGAATATATGAGTTAGAAAAAAAAAAGTTTATTGCAGTAGCAGGCTGCTCTGAAGCTTACTGAAATTTAGATTGAGGTGGGTTTCTGTGAGGTATCATACCCAAGTTCCTCTCTAGCTGTTGGTGATCTTGGCCCTGTTCCTTTTTCTCTAAGAGCAGGCAACTGTGGAAGAATTTCAGTCCCACGCTGTATCATAGTGGTGTAAAATATTAAACTCTTGTCTGGCTAGCAAGTGGCAGGGTGAGGCTTTCTCTGGGTTCTATTTGCTACCAAAGTACCACCCTGAAGCCAAGGATGGGACAGGCACACACCACTTCAACCTGCAGCTTTCACACACATTCCTTACAACTGTTTTAGACAAATCCTGCATTGATCCTGCCAGGCATCACCATTTCTAAGCTTGCTTTCCACCAGTCTAGCATAAGAAAGTGACTGGGAGACATCCAAAAATCTGTACATTCCTTTCCATGGAAGGCTTGTAATATCCAGACTCTCTTGACTCTGAATTTAATGACATATTTGTATTTGAAGAAAATCAATAAAGTTTATGAACTGAAAAGAGAGATCCATTGCAACCAGTTCTGTCACTTGTAAGGATGTCTTATGTAATTCTTTATGACACACACACATCAGGCTCTAGAAACCAGCCTACATCTTCCTGTGAAAGAAGATTTAGTGTTGTAAACCTCACCAGAGCAGCTCAAGGAGCGGTACAATGAGAGAGAGGAGAGAAGAGCTGTGAGAAACAACCTATTGCCCAATAAGATCTGATAGGTTTCTGCAATAAAACCACCCTCAACCTCCCAGTGGATTTTCATACAATAGAAATCAAAAGGGCACATCAGTCATATACCAAGAGGGACTCTGAGGGGAAAATGCCCTGCTCCCAGACTTTAACTAGCTTGCTGCTTCAGATAAAATAGCCGTCATGCAAGGTTCATAAAGAATAAAACTTTTCACTCTTTGAGAGCCAGTCCAAGGTCTGTGCAGCATTTAAGTCATACTATTATGAGGCTATAAACGGGGCACTAGTTGTAAATTATTTCTTATTGCTGTTATTACCTTTGAGATGCTATAATACATAATGATCTATCATCCACGTTTATAAAATGCTTGTACTGGAATAGGCAGACCTTCATTCCTTTTCAGAATAGTCCTGCTGATTCTGTCATGTCTGTAGTTATAACAGAGATTCAATTTGGTTTTCACTCCACTTTCTTCACTTGATAAGATTATCTGGAACTTGGGATCATAAAGTGGGAAAGATGTAGTAGGAAATGCATGGAGTTGCTTCCTTTTCCCTCACTGCTATTTTGGCTGTTTTTACTTTAGTCTAAAGAGCACAATTTGGTCAGGGGCACCAGCTGAGTCCTCCCAATGCAGTGCCTTTGTGCTGGAGCATGCAGCCACCTGAGTACATCCCTTAGAAATATTTAGAAAGCTCAGACTTTAAGGTGGCCACTTGAGCTCAATGTGAGCTGATGGCTTATTCCATTCCAAAGAGCAGAGTGTGTAACTCTTCTTCCACACCTCTGGAAAGGTTCCTCTCCCAAAGGCAGTGAGAGGTGTCAGTAAGGCCCATCCCATCCCCTTCCTGGGAAGTGGAGGGACAGGACTCTGCACTGATACACCTTCTGAGCTCTTTGTCCTGAGTCTAGAATTTCTTGGAATTGGTTTCTTCCTTGGCTCTCCCACCACTCCTGTGCTACAATGTTGTTTCTGATTAGTTGTATATAGTGTGACAGTGTAGCCATGGAGAAAACACAATGCTGTAGGGATATGAAAAGTACATGCAGAATATTCCTTGTTCTTCAGAGAAAGAATTTCATGTTGTGTTAATCATTCTGAGCAAGTCCTGTGATTACTTGAATGCTATTTTAGTCTGAAATTCAAAACTGATGAAATACCTGCTAGAATTATTGTGATACCGCACAATATTTATTTATTTTATTTTAAATGGGAAGCATTGAAACTTACGTAAGGATTGTTCTTTTGTTGAACTAAAGTTTAACTTTGTAGAACTGAGAATAGTGTGAAATATTTAAGATTGTAACTGTTGTCCTCAAAACTTCTGAAAGAGAATGGCCTATTTTTTGTAGTTCCATGTAAAATACACCTAAGATCTAGTATTTATCCTGCTGAAATAAGTCAACTTTTTTTCAGTGTATTTTATGAAAGCATATATGCTTTCTATTTTGTTCAGGTGACTATTAACTAGCATGAAAAATGAGATTGTTTCTCTATGTCCATCAATGGTAAATTATGCACATTTTTTTATTGGATATGGGATTGTAAATAGTAAAGATAATGGTGAATTACAGCACTTAGTTAGAACTGTTGCCTTTTTTCCTAAATACAAGCAATTAAAGTCTCTGTCTCCACCAAGCAGCCTTGACTTCAAAGACAGTGTAGGCATAGTCTGTGTATATGTTTAACTGCTTCTATTTATAAATTCTATTTAAGGACCCTCATGATATTTATAAAGAAGAATTTCTAGCAACTGGTAAATGCACCTTAACAGCCAATTAGTGATTAACAATGTATGGCCTTTACCTAGCAACTTCCTGACCATAAAATTTCATTTACTCTCTGCAACATCACTGTATTTGTGCCTCGTGAAAACATTTTCTTCTCTGAGGAAAGGAGGATGAACAGCAAAAGCATCTCCAGACTCTGCAGCTGTTTTCCCTCTTGGAGTCTGGGATGCCTGGAAAAAAGTGGATGAGCTTTCAGGCACACCCTACTGTTATGAAAGAATAGCATTGCATTTCATAGCTAATGGAAGTTGAGAACAAATTGCATGTGATTTTAAGTGGATGTTTTAGAGAGGAAAAAAAGGTGCTGCTAACTGAATAATTAAGGGAAGGAAAGTAAAGCTGCAGGGAAAGCAATTGTTTGTACAGGAGAGAAAATAGATAACTTATCTCCTAAGGAACACTGAAGGGATTGTGGGGAAAGGACCAAGATAGGTGAGATTATAAATGTCCATAAGAATAATATCGCTCCTGAGTCCATGATTTTGGTTTCCCACAGAAAAATTCTTGTATATCTGACAGCTTGTCTACTCTTCAGCTGCATTTGTTGATCTAAGGAAAGATATTTCCTTCCTCTGCAGACTCTGGCTCAATCCTATCCCGAGGCTGTGATGGCTGCAGGAGCATTATCAATAAGATAAGGCATATCCTTCTGCCCAGCAGGGAAGTTGGCAGGTTCTTCTTGTGCCTCTCCTCACACACTGACCATGTGCAGCTCAAATTCATGCCACATTACCCTTAATGCTTCCTGTTTCCCACTGCAGCTTGCAAATCCCAGGGGGGGGATGTGTGTGCCCCATTTCCATGTTCAATATCAGTGTGATGCTAAGGGGGGTGTGTTCCCCAGAACTGGGCACAGACAGACATACTGGCAGGCTCTCCTGCAGGCCTGTTTATTAGCCATTAAAAAAAAAAAACCCAAACATACCAAAAATCCCCAGCACATTGACTTTGCTGCACCTTTTCCTCCTAGAGAAGAGCTTAGACCCTTTTAGCGGTACTTTTCCATTTTATTCCATATTGCGTATAAAATTGAAAATGTATGTTTTTCAATCAGTCCTTCACAACATGCTATTAATTGTTTGAAGTAAAGTAGCATTTTCTTTTGTAGAGTGAAGAAGGCAAATGTCGCTTCGCCCCAGGATGCTTGTGCTAAGTGCAAGATGTAGTGCAGAAATGTGATCTGTGCTGCCAGGAGCTCAGTGAAGTGTTATATTTCCAAAAACTGTATCTTGCTGGTGTAGACATTATGTGAATATCATTGCATATGTGTGAGACTAGACAGATAAGAGATAAGGCTGTCCTAGCTATACCCATGTCTTAGCTTAAAAATAAAATTATTGTATTGATCTGCTCTCACAGGAAAAATGTACATCGTTTTTGAAGTCTTCCTAGTGAATACGTTATAAATCTCATTTTTCTGTTCTTTCTGTCTGCCCTTAGGCAGAGACAGAAATCAATGGTTTTCATCATTCCAACGTTGTATAATTTCATAATTCATGATGTATGATTTATTCAAATACACACAGAACTTTTGTTTATCGACTCGAATGCAAACAAAACTAATAACTTCTGTCGCTTTTATCCTCATTGTAAACCAGCTGAACCAAACATAGGAAGTCATTTAGAAGTACTGCAGGTGTTCTTAGGTTTTCGAATTCTCTGCTGGTTATGCCAAATTATGAAGTCACTGTCCTGGCCTGTACAGGCCTGTTGTACCAGTCCCTCATGACCAAAAATCTAAATATGTTCTGAGTGTTCAGTTCTCTAAAGAGTTTTGCCTGAAAGAAGGTAACACAAAGTTGCCTGAGCAAACTCTTTTATTCCTCTGGTTCTAAATAGCCTCATGTTTCAATACTGCTCAGTGCTCTGCAGAGACTACGACATGATTTATAACTAATATTTTTAATGTAATCTTACCTAATGCTTATTTCCATGTTCTGGGCTGTCTTCAGCTGATATGTAATTAATTCTCACTGTGTAATTAATTCTCACCTCCTCTCGAGGAAGGGGCAACTGAGCTAAAAAGTGGGGAGAGGCCAAACAAGAAGGTGTCACCAAAAAACCCTGGGTGCTGGTGTCATGTGCTGCACGTGGCTCATGCAGGTCAGCACGAGGGACGGGAAGGCTTTTCATTTTCAGTCCTTTGGGGGGTTGTTTTTCAGGACACAATTCCTGAGTGAGTGAATGCTGTACATTGCAGCTGGAATACCGAAGGTACTTGAGCCCTGAGCATCTTAAAATTGGTCTTGCCATGTATCTTGTGACTGATGTGTTTGTGTTTGGTGCCATGGAACAACCTGAGTGTGAGCAATAATGGTGTTGGAGCTGACTGGTTTGGGGGTTTTGTTCAACTCACGTCTGAAATGCAGGGGGCTCTACCATCTAACAGAATATATCAGGGTCATTTTGTCTGTTATTTAGCTGGAAATATGAAAGGTCTCATCTCTCCACTTCATTTGTAAGTGGAGCAAAAGCATATTTGGATCACTCTCCTAGGACCTCCTTGTAGAATCTGTTTTGCTTTCAGCATCAGCGATATCTTGCTATCTATCATATACATATGCTTCAAACTTCTGTGAATATAATTGGTAAAACAGTTTTTACCCAATAATTACAATATCTATTACTGGTTTGCTGTGTAAAATTTACTTTAAACATCTGTCATAGACACTGATAAGCAATTGTCTTTACTAATATAATCACAGTTTAAGTTTTTCTTGTGTATATGGTATTTTACTCGATTAATTTCTGGTAGTTGTTCACCAACTCTTATTTTGTTTGTGTCCAAAGTCATTTAAGATAACTGCTATCATAATGTTAATTGAACAGACTGAGATGGCTGTTTAACACTGTCAAAGGTGAGGCAACCTCTATTCCTCAAAGAAGAAACAAGAGTGATGCTATTCCTTTATGTGTAACATTATTATTGAGGAAAGAAAAAGTACTTGCCTTTTATTTGCCATGTTCTGCTATTGCTTCTCCTAGCACTGAGCTCTGCTCCCAGGGGGATGGTGGTGGCACATGATGATGTGAGAGAGGAGGCTGTAGCAGCCCAAAGCTGTTGGAATTCCAGTGAGTGGAAGGCGTTCAGGATGCCCCATGAGCAGTCAGCATTACTGCTCAGCTGCTGCTCATCCCTGGGATTGTGCGCTACCTGCTCTGTGGCCTGGCTGCCTCAGGAGGCCCATGGCATTTCCAAAGGCATTAAGGAGCTCCTTGGGAACTTCTCTTCTCATGGGCTGCACCCACAAATTCCGGGCACAGGGAAGGCAGGGAGAGGACAGGGAGAAACCAGAGTGCCTTTGTTTGCCATCCCTCTCTCCCCAGCCCAGTCCTGCTGAGCTCTGCCCATCACAGTTTGCAATTCCAACGGATGCTTCAGTTCCTGTGGCAGCATCAGCTTTTGGAAATGCTGTAGTGTTCCAGGTCATTGAATGAATCATAAAAAATGAGATGCTGCTTTGTATAATGCAGTTTTTGAATGGCAACAGCCTCCTCCAGGTTTAAAAATTTAACAAATCACTTGGTAAAATTAAATCCATTTATGAGTGAAAATAACACTGTATCTAATGCAAACATTGTACTCATTTTTTTTCCACAGAGTAGAAATATTTCATTACTGTGGGAAGAGAAAATACAATATTTTCTCCACTTGTGTTCAAATGGAAACACAAAGAGAAGATAAAACCAGGAATGAACTCATGCTGTATTCTCCGTTTAATCAGCTTAAAATCAATTACATGATGTCTTTCAGCATTTAACAACCACTGCTGTTACTGAAATGAGTAAGAGTTGTGATTGTGTGCGTGGTACCAAGGCCACGACAAGAACAGTAGATGGAGGGCTGATTTTGTGACTGGACTACAACACCCAAATTAGAATATCTGACAAATAGGGGTGCAATAATAGCTTTAGTTTTAAAGACATGCCAGATTAGGTGTAAAGTCTGCAGCCAGGGTAATCCTGCTAAATTCTTTACAGGGTTTTTGTGTCTGAGCTTGGCTACATGGCACAGGCAGCAGAACAGGAGATGCACTATTGTGCATCATCATGCTGCTTTTTCCATTGCAACTTCTTTTTATCACTCCTTTCATACTTGTTACAAAGGTGGACTGCAGGGCTTCCTTCTCTAACTACCTAACTTCTGTTAGGACATTGAAGTCTAAATAGAAACTAATATTTACGTACTCACCTTGAAATCTGTGTCTTTGGTTCTTCTGGGTTCTTTTTTCAATTTTCCATCTTTCTGGTTGTAAATATTAAAAAAGGAATAATTCTGTAGTAATAGGTTCTACTTTATCTGATCTGAGTTTCAGGAGATGGAGAGGTATGCTAAGGAATATGCAAAGTTCTTGAACACTCTGAAAGGAAGAGTTTTGTTTTTGTTTGACAATGTTATGTCATAATAGAATATCTGAAGGGTATTTTTAATAGCACAGACTAGAATTAATGTTTCTTTTCTACCAGTACCAATACCTTGCTTGTTATATATGCTGTAGGTTTCATGTGTTTATGTTTGTATAAATATTCATATAATGCATAGTTAACAGCAGATCTAGAGAGATTCAGAAAGACATTTGAAGGGAACAAAACCATATTCTTGATACTTCTGGAGAAAGGATTGGGTTCAGTGGGCAGTCAGTTGGTAGAAGTTTAGGAGAGAAGATAAAGTAATGGTCTGGTTCTGTGGGGATCAGGGTGTTGGATGGCTGGCTCAGGAAGAGGGACAGGCAGTGAGCACAGGGAACAGGGCTCAGGTGAGGATGAGGAGCTCTCTGTTGTGTGGAGGTGGGTGGCTCTCAGTCTCCCTGCTGCTGCAGCCCCAGGAAGGACTCTTTCCACATTCCCAGACCCAGGAACGCTGTGCCATGTTCTTCTTCACCTTGTGCAGCCTTGCCACGTGTCCCAGCTTCTCCTAGTGCTCCTCACCATGGGTGTTGGTCATGTTCTGTGGGTGCAGGAGAGAGCTGCCTGTTCATAAGTAGAACCCTTACACTGAAAAGTCAGTCCAAGTTCTCCCTTGAATTAAGTAGAGGAACACTCATGGCATCCAGGGGATGGATTAATGCACAGAAACCAAAACCAGAGCTCTTGGATGACCGTAAAATGTATGTCTGGGCTTCAGGAGATTTGGTTTCAGCACGTGTATCTTCACATGTTGCCTTAGGCAATTTATTTCAGTGCTTGGCATCCTGTCTCCTACTTTTGTCAAATGGAAATAACACATCTTTTCATGTTTGCATCTCATCCTTTGCTTTGTCATAATAGTCTTGGGAACTTTCTCATCCTGTGCTGGAGAATAATCCCTGCAGCATAATGCGATTGTCATCTTTGTGTTCAGACAGTGATAATAGTCGTGGTACTTTGGTAATAATTTCTGTCTCTGCAGTTTTTTTATTTGTGTGAGGCTCCTGGAACCTGACCATCCTTATAAAACATCAAAAGTTCTATAACAGGATTAGCTCTGTAAGGCAAATGTGTAATGGATTTTTGGAAATCTAAATAAATTAAATGTTGTCACTTTGCAAACTGTAACATAAACTACGTTTTTTTGTCTATTTAGATTTTGTTTCTTGTCTTGGCTAGTTCAGTGGACACTTGTTCTTTAGTTCTGCTTCCTTAAGTTAAAACACAAGAGTTTTTAATGGTAAACTAAAATTGTTTAGCAGTAAGATTACCATATTTACTTCTCCTTGGAAGACACTTCAATCATTTTGCTTGCCAGTCTTCTTGGGGGTGTATAGCAAATATTTAACTGTTTTGATCAAGTGTTGCGTTTAGCACATCGTAATACAAGCTCTATTTAAAAAATACTTACTATAAATACTGTAAATATAAGCATAAATTTAAAATACTACATTATAAATATAATACAGTAGGTCTGTAAAAAGAAAAGTGAATTCACTCTAGTGTTTTTTTCACATATAGGCCATGACTCCTGTTGGGATTCCTATTGGTCTGTGCCCAGTTTTGGACTGCCAAGTACAAGTAGGGCTTTGATATATCTGGGTGACCCCAGCTTGAGGGGTCAGTGCAATTATCAGTGTAATCAGGGAGCTGAAAAATGCAATGCTTGAGAAGAGCCTTGGTCAGCTTTAGGAACATAAGGGAGGACACACTTCTGTTTTCAGCTCCCTAACAGGACAGTCTAGAGAACACAGAGACAGGCTCTTCCCAGAAACACTCAGTGGTATGGAAAAAAAGGCAATGGAGATAGGAAATTCTGATTAGATTTTTAAAAACTATATTGTCAGTATGAGGGGGATCAGGTACTGGAAGATGCTTTCCACAGAGGTGGTGCTGATGAGTTGAACTCTTGAGGGTTCAATTTCCTGGATGCATCCCAGAGCAACCTCATCTAAGTGACCCTGCTTGGAACATGAGGTTGGACTAAAGGGAGGCCCTTCCAGACTCTGTGATATGTGTATGAAATTTGAGGAGTTTGATGTAATTCATCAATAATTTTAGAAAACGCAATTGAAGCCAGAATAAAAGGAATAAACCCATTTGGAAAGGGGTGTGTTATGTACATTGTTTAAAGTAGGTCATAGAATCAGAGTTACTTATAAATCAGAGCTGAGTTTATACACAGATACCAACATTTACTGAAAAGAGCAGCAGAAACATCTGGGATTCTCCCTGGGATTCCAGACATCATGTCTTTCTCACCACGTGTAGAAAGACTGATGTGTATCTGGGCACTTAAAACCTGTATTGAAGCATACAGTTTGGAAAACCTCAGTCAAAGATTGCTGTTCATTTATTAAATGAGTTTCCTGGCACTGCCATCTTTCTTCTGAAGAAAGCTGTTTCCTGAATGTAAAGTGCTGTCTTTGATATAATGTGATGGTTTAGTTCTGTTGACTGGAAAATATCAGACTTCCCTATACATTCTTCAGAATTTCCCAGCCATTAAATGTTCAAAATATTCTTTTATGAACCACCCATGTAATGGCATTAGTTATCTGTATAGTGATAGATGGATGTGCAAGCCCATATTGTAAGTATTCTTGTGAAATTTCATTTTGAGAAAAGTATTTGTAGAATGCTCAACATAAGAATACCATTATTTTAAAAAAAGATAAATGCACAAAAGCAGCAATCTTTGATATCAGTAAAACTGCATCCTAAATGTGCTTTGCAATAGCCCAATTTTAAATCTTTCAATATTTCTGCATTCCATTTCAAATATAAAATATACACTGGAAACTAAACAGATTTTATAGCTCAATTCCATTATTTAAATCACTCTGGGCTCTGATGCTGAAAGCTACAATTCTGTCTGGAATCAAATTGTAAGGATGAGTTATAATTCCCTAATGGAAACACTGACTAATCTCAGAGTATATAGATGCTAATGGTGCCATGTAATGCATTAGCAAACATGTTACTGATAAATAGAAATGAAATACGATTGGGCAGTCTCAAGGATCATCTCAGAAAAGATCTCAATTATGAAGTGTTGCAGAAGGAACTAATTAGGTTTTCCTCTCACAAAAGGCTCTGAGCTATGTGCAGGGGAAGAGGAAAAGGACTCTGAGCCTTCTGCTTTTGAAGAAACGGCCAAACAAGGTCTCTGCATCAAAGTTCAGAAATCCCTGTGATGCCAATGGCATGGGAGGAATCCTCAGCCTCTGGAATTGCCAGTGTTTTTCTGGCTGAAGGCAGCATTTATCTCACAGCTCTGAATGTCAGCCAGGCAGCAGAGCTCAGGGGGTTGCTGGTCCCCCTGGCTGCTTCGGGTGGCATCCTCAGGATGGCCCCAGTGTTCACAGAGACTCCTGTGTCCTCACCCTGTCAGGGAGGATCAGACTCTCCTCCCGTGCCCTTCCCAAAGGCAGCCTTCTCCACCTGAATTGTCTTGCAAGGAAAAATGCAAAGAATCACTGTGGCTCTCCCCAAAAATGCAATTATAATGACAGCTCCCGTGATGCCTACACACACAAATGGCATCAGCATGGCTGCTGGTGCACAACAAAACAATGATGGAGCTGGAAAAACATTCTTCCTCACATCATGTGTCTCTTCACAGGACACACAATATAATGGGCAAAGCACAGGAGCTTGCCATGGGTATAGACTGATGATGCTTAACTTTCCCCTGAAAGTACAGATTAAAAAAATTAACTTTTTAACATTATGGAATATGAGCAAATTTTTTACTTACACAAGTGGCTTTTGGGAAATAATCTGCTTAGAAATTAAATGTTCCTACAATAAACATCGTAACTTCATGTGTCAGATTTTTAATTATTTCTTATTTAAACATTGTTATGTTTGGAATAAAAAACAATGGCCAGTATTTATTACCAGTTAGAAAAAAATTGTGAAAGGACTATAAACTATATTGGCTTTAAAAGGAAAAAAGTGAGTTTTAAACCAGGATATTAATATAAAGTCAGAGAAATTGATGTATGCTTTCTACCACAGAGTTGGGCCGTCACCCCTGCCAGGTTCAGAGCTGTATTCCTCAGGTCTTGCCTGTGGTTGGGCTGGATTCCATGGGCTGTGGAGGCAGACTCCGAGTAGCCAGCTGTGGAGAATTCTCCCAGGAGCAAAGTTGTTTTGTAGTCCCAGTATGTTCTGGCACTGATAAAAGCTGTTAAACATAAAATTAAATCATTTCACTAGGGTGCTACATGATCCTGGCTGATTAGTAGTTGAGAGATAATTCTTTCTTTTTCAGATTGACTTTGCTACCTGTGTCCTGAGAAATAAGAGCTCTCCTTTTTTCTTGTCAGTGTCAGTCTCATGGTTTTACAAACCCAGCATTTTTCCCTCCTCTTCTCCAAAATTAACATTTTTTAAAGCTTGTAGTCAGGGGAGAGTTTTACAGGAGTAAACGTTCCTGTTGAGAGCAGATTTCTTCTGAAATCACAAATTTACAGCAAAACTGGTCCCGAAGGGACTTGGTGGAGTTAATAATGCCAAGCAGGTTCACTGCTTTTGTTAAAATTATGTATATGGTATGTCACATTTACAGCAAGTTTTGGTGTCTTCCTGAGTACAAACCAGTTTCACCTCTAGCAAAAGAATTTCAATTTGGCTTGAAGATAAAACACTGAGCCTGAAAATCCTGTTGTAGGTATCTTCTTGTGCTAGGTGCAGTGATGAATCCTGCAAAGAGTTTCTGTGAGTGTCCAGATTTCCAGCTGTTCTTCCAGCATGGAGCTGGAGAATTTATACGAACAGGAGAGAGAATTTAGTTTTTTTTCAATTTAGGTTTTTTTCTTCTGAATCTTTGCATGTAAGAGCCCTGTAGAAATCCCTCCCCGGACATCTGGTAGTTGGCTTTCTTCAAGAAAATACATAATTAATATATACCTATGTTAGGTATGAACATAGTGCCAAATATATAAACATATAGTATCAAATACCCTCATGGAGCACTGATCTGCATGTTGCTATCCCCTCCATGCCAGTGGTTTTATTTCCCTCTGCTTTGGATGGGCACTATTGTAATAAAGGAACATAATTTGTGGCTTCATTTTTCTATATAAAAGTAATCTGCTCTCTTTGCAAGTTCAGGTGTGATGTTTCTACCCTTGATCCTGTTTCAATCTTCTTTGAAGTGAGATATTCTGGAATGGAGAAGGAAAATGGAAGAGGGATATTTGGGCTATGCTGTGCCCAGAACCCAGTGATAGGTAAAACCATAAGGGCACTTTGCAGCCTCGAGAAAAAGACTGCAAGACTGTCAGTGCAGGCAGGAGAATTGCAGCTTCCCAATCTCCAAAGCCACCCTTGATCTTGGTGCAGCCTACAGGTTGACTTGTGTTTCCTTGCTTACTTTATCCTTGATATCAGTATCACTATCAGTATTATCAGTATCTTTATCCTTACTCTATTTTCTGCACTTTGATAATTTCCAGCAGCAGGAGTGTAAATCTGTAGTTATATTCAAGTCTTATGCTAAGTAACAATAGGAGTTCTAGTTTTGACTTTCCTTGAATTTCCTGAGCACTACTTAGTAGAGAAGAAGAAAAAAGACAAATTTCACTCCTCAAATGCTAAGGTATTCAAAATAGGAAGAAAAAGTAAATCAAGGACTGCAGAAAGGACCCATTTAGCTGCATCAGTTCTGATGACTAGATATAAGAAAACCATTAAAAACAAAGAGTTTTAGGCTATGTGAGAAAACTATAAATTTGAGGATTTTTTTTTTTCAAATTGGTATTGGTAAGGCTTTAAAAGGCAGTTCTGGATTCACCAGGGAGTTCACTGATCAAGAAAGGCATGTTGAGAAGATTGATAGTCTTTGAGATTCTTTGAGATGAAATGTTAGTCAGAGTCTGAGCAGCAGAGCATGTGTGTGGTAGCAGGTAAGAGGCTGCTGTGGTGGTAACGAGGGCTGACAGCAGAAGGATCAGTCTGGGGTATTCCAAAAGAGAAAAGGCAAAGATTTGAAAGAGGAGAATCGATGTGAGGCACAGGAAGCCAGCAAAATCTGAGCCCTTTTCCATGCCTGTTTCAGCAGCACGAGAACAGGAGCAGGAGGAGAATTGGATCTCGGGCTGCAATGGTGCCACGATGTCAAGAACTGAAAGGACAGCTTGTCAGAGGTGATAGGACAAACTCTATCATTTTACAAAGGGAGGGAGGGCTGGGGAAGATGGATGTCAGAAGTGTCTGACAGGGTGAAAAGAGAAAGCTGGTGAAGCTGAATTGAAATAGGTGATGAGCAAAAGGAAATAGTTGAAGAGTGAAAGAGATTTGGAGCAAAAGAGTAATGGTGCCCTGAATGGATGGAAGTTTTGGAAGAAATTTTTTAAAGGAGTGTAAA
Organism: Aegithalos caudatus; assembly: GCA_013389925.1. Classification (NCBI taxonomy): domain Eukaryota; kingdom Metazoa; phylum Chordata; class Aves; order Passeriformes; family Aegithalidae; genus Aegithalos; species Aegithalos caudatus. The sequence continues at coordinate 335,216 of WEIU01021692.1, read as the reverse complement.
AATGAGGTCAGAATACCTGATCTCCCAGGGTCACTGCAGAAAATGAAGTCTCTTAGTAAGACTGAAAGTGCAGAGTTCTGCAAAGGCTGAGAGGAGCCAGACACCATCAAGTGATGTAGAAGAATGGAGGAGAACCAAGACAAAAGGCTGGAGACTGAGGGTGTCTACAGCTGGACTCCAAGCTGAACCCAAAGGTCCTGCAGTGGCAGGAGGCTGAGAGCTGGGAGCAGGAGGGGAAAGACAATGGTGGCTTTGCAGGTTGTCTGCTTGGACCAGTGACTGCTACTTGAATAAGGCTCTAGAGATCTATTTTCTGAAAAAAAAATTCCTTAGGCTGTATTTATAGACCAGAGATGGAGTACAATTGGTGTTAATTAGACCTGCTGAAGACAATAGTCTTCCTCTGAGCTGTGTTATGTGTTTTTGAATTATTTCCACAGAAGTTTCTTTCTCCCCTCTGATACTGGTTTTGCATTGTACTCCTGACTCCTGGCACACAATCATTATCCCATATAGACAGAAATTAGTTTTAAAATGTGAATTGCTCTGTGCATACAATATCTTCAGCTAATAAATGCTGTCTTAAATTTCTTCCGTTTTATTTCTTTCTTCAGTTCATTTTAAGTGTCACTTCTTCAATACATCTTGACATTTAATATGAAGCATTTCATCTACTAGAAATACATCCGAGTTTTCAGCTCAAGAGTCCAATTAAGAAAATGCTCCCATGTGCATGCATTTTCCTTTATTGAACTTCAAGTTCCCTGCAATGTCAGGTAATGTGCAAGTTTAAAATCGAGGCTTTTGCAAAAAACGTATTTCTAATCTAAGATATCACTGTCCCTCCTCACTATGCTTCCCCATCTTCAAAAAAAATGAGATGCAACAAGCTGTCTTTCATTTACTACATTGTTCAACTTTTGCACAGGACCTTGTTTCAGTTGTTTGCATACACATCACAAATGTCTGTGTGTTGATAAAAGTGTTGATATCCTTCTGCTTTCATGTTTAAGAACTTAAATAGGGTAATGGCAATTAAAAATGTAATACTGCCTAATGTGTTTGTAAAAAAAATTCTCCTTTGTTCTTTGTTATTTTACTGTTTGAAGTTGATACTCATGTAAATGACAGGTGCTGAGCAGTAATGAATGAAGATCAGGCTTTCTCCTCAGAATGCTGTATACAAATTAAGCAAGAATGAAATCTGTGTTGTGCAAGCACATAAGCAAACACACTGCTGGTTTCTCTGAAGCTCTTCAGGCCATTTCTCAGGAGCTGGTGGGTCTCAGGTGTAGGGTTGTGCTTTCCCTGTTACTTTATGGAGCGTTATGCTATCTGGAATATCGTGCTTTAAACTGAAAAGTGTGTGTGTGTGTGTGAGAGACTTTTTATGGATGGATGAATGCAAGAAGTTTTCAGCAGAGGAATCTTTGTTTCCAGAGGTGTAAGCCTGCAGCCTCGTTGACATGCCTTTGATCCTGTGTCCAGTGTGTGAGCAGGAAGCAGTTTATGGAAGGATGGCTTTGGACTTGGGAAGGAGAAAAGTGAAAGGATGGTGATTAGTTTATATGCAGTACAACATTTTTATGAAGCTTTGGTTTTGAAAAGCATTCTTCAAAGTTTTATTTTCTTCTCCACCTCATTTCACTGGGTGACATTTTCTGCAGAAACCCACATCTCCAACAATCCCCTGAGTGGAAAAACTGCATCCATGGTATATAAAGTCTGGGATTAGAAGCCTTCATCCTGAGGTAATTTAAGGAGATTAATATCAGGATTTAGGATGTAGCAGTTAGAAAGAGGGCATGAACAGAAGACCAGAGACAGGCCAGCTCTGAAGCCCTTCTTTGGAAATAAAGACTGTATTTACTGTAAGTGTTTCAACTATGTTTAGTTGGAATTCAGAAGTTCAACTTTAAATCCATATTGACTACTGTTCATAAAGGTGAGATGTTTCAAGCTGACAGCTGTTTGAGTCTCTGGGCATGCAGTAGGGCCAGGGATAACAGAGCTGTTGTCTGGCTCTTCATTTCCCTGAAGAACTGTAGCCTACTGATGTACATGGATTTTCAGAGGAGTCACTCTCTGAGGCTTTGGTATATTGCTGTGGCACTGAGCTTTGCCCTGCTCAGTCCTGTGATGCCAGGCTGGAGCTCTCTTACAGACAAGCAGGTAAGTGACATGACTGAGCAGCTCCCATTTGGTCAGGGGCAGCCTTTGCCTCCCTAAAAGCTCCTACCTCACCAGCAATTCATTGCAGTCAACTTTTGTGGGCACTGCAGTCATCTTTAACCAATTATAATTTTCCTCACATATTTAACTGCATTTTGCCCATGTAATTTTTTAAATGATTTTTTCACTCATTTTATTAAAGGCTGAAAGTTAAACATCATACACTAAAGGGCTATAAAATAAAACCATTGAACTTCTGTGGAAGGTTTAAAAATACTTTATTGAACTTCTGCTAGTCCCTATTTGGTTATACATTGAAGTGGAATTCACCATACTCACCAGTCTATATCTTTCACTGTACTCTTGTTGATTTGTACCTCAAAATGAGAGTATTCAGTATGATATAAACCTGTAATAATACAGTAACAAAAAAATCAAACTGATTTATATCCGGTGTGTGTTTCCAATGCATACTTAGAGCACAGCTCGGTGACCAGCCATTTACAGCCATTTAGAAATGCATGTGTTCTTTATATTATTAGCATTATAATCCCTCCTAACACTGCATCATTCAGGTGAGGTATATAAATTGGAGACAGTTCCAAGCAAGCCTACATTTCCAAAGAGAGGCCATGGTGATTTTAGAATATCTTCAGCATTTGGAAGCCTTTCTAGTGGTTGCCACCTGCTCAGGGCTTTCAGCAATTTGGCTTAAAGCAGACAAATCCATGGTACCAAAATTTCAGGGCATGTTTTAAACAGTCTGAAATTGCAGTGATGGAGATAACAGAACAGTATAGAGACCACTTAAGTCATTCAAATCCAGACAGGAATGAGTGCCAAATGAATCGGAATGGAATTTTATTTTACTTATTACTCTGTGAGTGATAATGGAGCTGAATAACAAGCAGATTTCTTGCATGGGCCAGCTCCATTTAGTGTACCTGTGCTGGTGGTGTTTTCACGTGCAGCAGCCCCTCTGTTGCCAGCCTGAAGCCGCAAGGACACTCTTTGAGGTTCCTCTGCAGCTCCCTGCCATCGGGGTCGGTGCTTTCCTCCCTGCTGGGCTGCTTCATGGAAAGCTTGCGCTCTGGAATGGTGTGAATAGTTGTTCCAGACAGAATGATTAATCTGTCTTGCAGGATCCCTGCTCGTAGCGCTCTCCCTGGTTTATTTTTCAGCAAGGAGAATGTCTGATCTGACACATTGGCTGCTTCATACGTCTGTGCTCCGTTGCTTCCCCACCGGTTCTTGCCTGCATTTGGTGTTCCGTGAAGGTCTTGGGAAGCTCAGGGGCTCTGCTCTCTCAAGCAAGCTGGAGCATTTCCATCCATGTTCAGCAACTTGAATTTTCATTAGAGTGGGAGACCTGTTCAGTTTCTGATTATCTGTTTGCTTACAAGTCTGGCTGCTCAGGCTGCAGACAGGGATGTCTTTTACTGCCATTTGTATAGAGCTGTGAGAACAGTGTGTTTGAAGGCAGGAAAGAAAAGTGAAATAAGAGTAAGTGAAGTCTATTGTACATTTGGGAGCCTTAGCTGATGCCTGTAAAAACAAAAAATAAGGAAGCAGGTGAACCTGTCTTCCTGAGACCAAGCCATCTCTCTTCCCTGGAAAGGAATCAAAGAGCAGAGGTGGGATTTCTCGGGAAGGCGGCTGGGTGATGGCTTAGAGCAAGCAGAAAAAGCTTGATTTTTTCAGTGAGCTTACAGGGATCATGGGCTTTCAAAACACAGTGAATAAGGCTGCAGAGATGTTGTTGTGTTTGAGGCTTTTCCTTGCTTCTGTGTGTTGAAACTGCGCCAGACCCTTTTTTCCTCTAATTTCACTCAGCTATTTATTTGCAAATTTGTATCTGCACCAAAGTAGTCTTGTAATGGAAGTTGGAAATATCACAGCGTTATGGGTAATGTGTACCCTGAATCTCCTGTGTTACTGGTGCTAAGATGAAAGTCAAGGAGAACTTCTCAACATCAGGTGCCACAATGTTTGTGTTGTTACCAACAAAGTGTTGTCAGATTTGTGCGCTGTCAAACACCCTGATGTATTGATTACACATTATGAAATATGCAAGCACTGAGACAAGATTTCTGATATTTTCTCAAGCACACAACACAAGATGGCTGACAGTAATTAGCCATTGTTAATGTATAATGTAACTCCTTAAATATCTAAATGGGGAAAAAATAATCCCCCCAAAACCAGATGAAAAAGGTCTATAAGAAAAATGCATGCACAATCCTAACTTGACAACAATTGAGGGGTTGATAGTGTCTTGCTTCTCATCCCTGCAGCTGTTTCTTTCTCTTCAGCAATACATTAAGTAGTGGATATCAATTGACAAAATAAATTATGCTGACTTGTGATTAATTTGAATCAGATTTGCATTTGAAAGACACCAAAATCTTGTGGAAAAACTGGATGAAAGACTCAAGATCTTAACAGGCTTAAACTTAAAATAGAAGAAGAAAGTAAGTCCGTAAGTACTGGAATTTGACACTTTAAAAAGCCATTAATAAACTCCCATTGTATGTAAGAAGGGAGATGAAAATATTCAGTAGTACTGCGTAAATTACTTTTTCTATGAGCTTCTTAGTACCTACCCTTTCTATTCTTTTAAATTGACTTTCGGTGAATTATCCAAACTAAAGAATTGTCCTCAATTTCTGGAGAATTCTGCTGTTGGCTCCTGTGGCTCAGGACTGTAGCGCATGATTTATGATTCCGGTTTTAAAATAATCAGCAAAAACTCACTGTTTTCATTTTTGTCCTTTAAAATTTTTATTAGTTTTATTAGTTCAAATCCATCTCTAAGCTTGTAAAAATTGTTTCTAAAGCAAACTTGCTTGCCTTGAAGCTTCTCTCAGTTGTTTTCACTTTCATTCAAATAATTTATTTACCTTGACCTAACGTACCTGCCATTTCTGCAAGATTCTGCTCTTGATGCTTCAAAGAATGGACTCTGTAGTAAATCTGTAAGAAAATAATTGGGTTTGGAGTTTCATTTTTTCTAAATACATGAAGTTGAAATATATTTCTGCCTAGGCATTGCCTTTCCACTAGCACAATGCCTTGCAGTAATTTCTCTCTGACTGGTGCATGCTGGCCTGCGCATAAATTTAATTCACATTGTGATGTTGAGGCTTGTACTTTGAAAGGTGAGCTTTCTGTAGTTACAGATATATTGTATTAAAAATAAGAGGCCAAATTATGTCCTTATTCACACTTAGGAGATCTGTGAGATGTCAGATGACTTGGAGTATGTAACTTGGGATAGAACTGGTGCTTAATGTAAGACAAAATACAAATTAAAAATTGCTTTTCAGTTCTTAATGGAGCTAGCAGACATGGAGAAAACTGTGTTACAAAAAATACCCCTGGCTGATCCATCTGGTGATACCATTAATGTTTAAGTTCAGGATCCGCCCCCTCCCAAGGAAGAAGGAAAAAAAAAAGGAAAAGCCCTGCCACAATCAGGTTGGTGTGCAAGACTCACCTTTCTTGCAAAGCTTTCCCCAGTAAGTGGAGCAGAAGAATGACCCTGCAGGGCGCTCAGGGCTGCAGAGAGGCAGCCAAACCACAGAGCAAGGCAGAGATTGGATTGTCCCTCTTGGAAGGATTTCACAGGCACATGTACAGGGTTGTAAGAGCAACTGTGTTCAACAGCCATAAGGGATGAGAGATTGATAACCAAATGGTGAAAGGGGTTGCAAAAGTGTGCAGACATTTAACTTTGCTGTCATTATGTGTGAAAATTATTGCCATTATCTTCTGAGCAGTGACTTTAGAGCTATTTTCCATCCATAAGCTCCAATCTCAAAGTGTTTACAATGTAAGACATCTTACGTGACAAATATAAGTAAATAACTGCTTTGGTATTGCCTGTAATGTTTGAAAATCCTAATATACTGAATTTGAAATAGGCTGTTGTTTGAATGCAAACACTCTAATTAATCCATATTGCTCCATAGGAGTTTCTTTTCAGACAAAAATTTTCAAGCACTGGATGCGTATTTTTATGTTATTTTGTACTTTCTCGATGTTGTGTGGTTTGAAATCCACATGGTTCTTGCAGGGTTTTTTTGTTTTGTTTTCTATGCAAAGTGTATAACTAAAAGACAAATATGTGTGTTCTTATGGTTAAGGAAAATGGGCTTTTTTGGCTAAGTACAGGTCTGCTGTTGGAAATAACCAGAAAGAAGGTATGTGTCCTCAGCGTTATCCTCTTTTCTTTTGCTGTTGTGAAGTCGCATCAAAGAGTGACCTTTATACTTTTATCTGATGTGCATTTGGGAAAAAGCCATCTCTCATGCTGCTGTTAAGTAGGGAAGCTCCTGATCCTGAGAGATGCACAAAGGGGAATGCTCAAGTTTCCTCTTGAGCCCCATCCATCCCCCACTGCTTTCCAGTGGATGTCAATGCCAATCCAAAACGAAGTGCTGCGAAGCCGGCGGTGCTGGGGCTCAGCTTTTGATGTGCTGCTTTCTGTGAATGTGCTCAGTAAACTGCCAGGCTGGATCAAATCCCTCCCAAAGCCCTGGCACTGCTCCAGCAGGACTCCAGAGGAACTTTCACCGCCCCAAAAGTAGCAGTGAAAGTGATGTTAGTGAAACACTTGGAAAGAATCCCTCTGTGGAAAATGACGTTAATGAACAGCAAACCCAAGCGTGACGGGTGAGTTCAGAGCTCTGCCCACACGTGGACATCCCCACTCCTCTGCAGTTTGCCAGGAGTATTTAGACTGGGTCAAGGAGATTTGCCAAAAAACCCACTTCTGTTCAGGGCTGCTCCATGGAGTTCTGAGTCACTGCAAGGCAGCAGGCTCTGTGCTGTCTGACTTTGCTCGTGATGGGTGTTGCAAGGCCTACACACATTTTATCTCATCTCTAGGATGTAAAGAGACACAGACCTTTTATTGGCCATCTGGCAGGGAGAATAACTTCCTTCCTTCATGTCTGCATAAATGGTGGTTTATTTTAGTTTTGTCTCTGAAGTTATGAGCATGGTAATGCCTTTCCTTCTTTTTTTTTTTTTGTCTGGTTCTGAATGAAAGTCCATCTTCTTCAGAAAGTGTTTTATTTTAAAATTTTTACTTAAATTCTGCCATTCCTTCCTTTGAAGTCTTTATGCTCTTGAGTAGCTCAAACCTTTCTTGTTTAGCCTTTTTCCATCTGGTCGATTTTTATAATTCACTGAAGATTTTTATAGCTGTTTGATGAATTTAGTGCATTCTCGAACCTATGTGGCAGAACACACATTCCTCAGAATGTACCTTTTGAAGTGTTCCATATGATCCAGTTTAGCATCTCTGTCTTCCTTTACTTACATCTTTTCCTTTAAGCCAGCCATGGATTTTATTATCCACACACATTTGTAAAGGTCTTTTTCTCCAGCACTGTGTTCTTTTTCCTCTCTCTGGAAGTTCTGAGATGGGCTAAAATGAGAGTTCCTTGTTGAATTAACGTTTCACATACAGTTTTGCCAAAATTATTGTCACGTCAGTTAAAACCTCACGTAGGAAATGTCTTTTTAGAATGAAACATGATCAAAAGGCCGTGCTGCAGGCAAGGAGCTGCTCCTGTAGTTCCTACCCTGGTCTTATTTGTAGATTTAGAAGAAGATGAAAATGACAACTATCTAACTAAGCAGCAGGCAGTTTCCTTTCTGCTTGGGTATGGGCTTGCTGAACAATGAGAACCACCTCTGAAACACTCAGTAATGGCAGTTTCCCTCCGTCCTTGAAGCAATAAAGCTTCTAATAAAGTGAAACAAGCATCCACGGATGGTAATTTTTTTCTTCCCATTAAAGTATTTAGGACCTTGTATTAATAACTTTCCATTTCTCATGCTATTTCATGCACTGACACCCAGGTGCACTCTATTTCTTTCCCTGAAAGCTATCTCAAAGGTGTAGTCATAGCTGTCATTTCAGATATAAATTTTCTCTGTAGAGAGAGACAGAACTTTTCCGCCTGGCTTCAAAATTTCCCAGCAGGGAGGGGCTTTCTTGTAGCAGCCATGAGCTGCTATTCAACAGCAAGGGGATTTCTGAGTGTGGCACCCTGCTGGATAAAGGTGTTTCTCTGCTCAGCACACTTGTCATCAATCATTTTCACAATCTACAGATTATTTTTTTAAAAAAACCCTGCTTCTTCCTTGCTACTTGAGCAAAGCAGTCTTTAGCAGAAAGAAAATGACTGGATTCTGCTTTGTGCCTTACCAGAAACTTTTGCTATAGTGTGACTAACAAGAATAAAACCAAACAGAAAGTTACAAAATCTACTCACAGAATGCCCAGCAATTCCTGAGGATATAAATGAGCCACACCTGAGGATATAAATGACTTTATTCTTTTTTCCTAGCTCTATTTCAACAGTAGTTTGACAGCTATATCCACTGATTAAGGTAGGATAGATAAACTATATCATAGACTATGAAATAAAATGAAAAACATTTCTCAGTCACAGCAGTCTAGAGAAAATGAGCTACATGCAGTTCTCTGTATTGGCAGAATATAGATACAGAAATATTGAATCTAAAGCCCACTGAAGGGATGATTGGAGTGACCCTGAAGTTTGAGACTCAGTTTCACCTAATTCTCTGTGTTGGTGATACATTCAATTTCCGCACACCTTTAACTGTCCATTTTTGTTCGGGTGTTGTTTTTTTGTTTTTTGGTTTTTTTTAATATACTACTCATTCTACTGAAATCTACTGCATCTTTTTTACATATTTAGACTTTTCAAGTCTTTTACTTAAAACTTAACATACATATTAATTTCCTCCAGCTGTCAGTGGACAATGATGTTCAGCCCTGTATTCAGCTGATAGTTTCAAAGACAATTTTGTTTCTTCTAATGCTTAAAATATCTTAAATTCTTTTAACTTTTTATTGACCTGTTATATATATGTTATATCAGATGCAGAGCCTTACCTTGCTGCTTTCAACTGAGGAAAAAAAGAAAACCCCACACACCTTTCATTATTTTATTCTTATTTGAATGCCCAGTCTGTTTTCAGCTAAACCACACCCTATTGGAGTATTTTTTATTTTTGTGTCTTGCTTTTATATCAGCCTTAAGAAAACTGGAGGTATTTTCAGTATCAGAGGAGCTCTTCCTTGAGTGTCTTTCCTTGGATGTGGGACTCAGTTGCTGTGCTGTAAAACAGGCAGGTAGAGCCCTGCCAGTCTCCAGCCAAATGACACAGAGCAATGGCTCCTGCATGATCAGGCACTTGTCCCACACACTGCAGGCTTTACTCTTTGTTCAGCAATTAAACAAATTGTTCATGTTATCTGTGTCAACTTGAGAGGCATTTCAAATCAATATGTTCTCTTCTGTTAAATACATGTTCACTGAAAACAGCCCAGTTTAATACAACACATTTTTACCACTTAGATCCTGTATTTTTAGAGTATTATTGAATGGTTTCATTGCAACTAATTACTTAAATATGCTGTTGAAATGCTACAAAGTCTGTTTATTCCTGCACCCATCAACAGAACCAGTGAGTATCTTCAATTTACTAGCTATGTAAAGAGTTGTACAGGAAAGATTAATTTAAAGTTAAATGTTTACTCCTCTTAATATGAAAGCAGGAAGCAATGTCAAATATAAACAGGTGGTATTTTCTGGTAAACATGTAGAAATAATTTCTCATTTCAGAAAGAATTTTCCTGCACAGAAACAAGAAGTGAACATTTCAGGGCTTGGCCATAGTGTGGCTGTGGCAGCCTATAACTTACAGACACAGCAGGGCTTCTATGTGACATCTCTTTCAAGCATATCTATGTCTAATATCTGTGTTTCTATATGATAAACATTCTTCAAAAAGGAAGTAATTGAGAATTTAATTTCAGAAGTTATAAGCCTAATTAAAACCACAAATCCCAGAAGAGTATGTAGTTGCTCAAGTCTCTGACTTTCCCTTGAAAATGAGTTGTAATGGGTTTCTTTTTATTACTACCATATCAAAAACATCATTCAGAAAGTAGAAAAGCCCAACAACCCAAACTCAGGTCAAGAATTTCATAATGCTAGAAGTAGGTTTGCTGACCCAGAAAAAGATACTTTGGTTTGCTACAATTAATTTTGCCCCAAAATTTGGGAGTCAGATTCGTAGATTTTTTTTTTCTCCTGGGAGATAGAAATGTGAATATATTTTTGTTTGTGTGTTTCCATTTGGAGATAATTTACATGTTTTTAAGCCTGCCATGGACTCAGCTACCTTGGTGACCACCATATTCATATATGCAACTCAGTGGTGCACTTTCTCCTATTTTACAACAGGATCTTTTTTACTCTCATGCCAATACCAGGAGCTCTGTGCTGTTGTTTGGTTAGCCTCAAAAATCTGGTGAGACTGCATTCCTGCTATTTGAAAGGAGAAAATTCTTGGATGTTCCTTTCTCCCTTCCTAATAAAATGTGCCCATCCTGTAAGTAGTGACCATCTGAGGTAACTCACATGTGGAGGTGACACAACTGTGAAGTACACCCCCTGTTTCTGTGGCTTGGCTTCTGCAGATTTAAGATCTTTTATTTAGAAGTGTTACCAGTCACCAAAACCTTTTGTTATGCTTAGCTTTGGAGACAGGGCTTAAAGTAATTGTAATAATTAATGGTCCTGCTAACTGTTATTTAGTATGTATTATTTCTTTTTAAGATGAGAGGAAAAAAAAGTAGAAGCACAAAAACTACTTGATATCTGTCAACCTTTTCTGTTTGAAATTATCTACATCTAAAGAGAATTTCCTTGATTGCCTTTCTGTGAAGAAGCATTATGTGGCTCAGTTGGGTAAAATCTAATGACAAAGTAGTCCTGCTTAGAGGAGTTCTTGTGTTATGACAGCTGGGAAAAAGAGAAAACCAACCACTGATGAAGAAAATGAATTTATTGATTACTCAGTAGGGCAACAGGGAGAATATGTTCAGAATCAGATGACAGCAAGCAGTACAGGCTGCTAAACCAGACATGTTTTTATATCTCTCATTCAAAGGCCTAGAGAGATGCACTCAGTGTTTATTCTCCTGATTTTATTTCTATCTGGAAGCATTCTCCTAATCAATTATTGATGGGGTTTTTCCATGTTTTCATGTCTTCTTATAAACTGCCAGTAGTATCTTAATTATAAACAACTTGGTTTTAATACTCAATAAAAAGAGACACTATGTGTGCACAACTATCATTGGAAAGAGGGACAGAGGCAAGATTACTACACTAGACCCCTCTGTGCTCTACTTTATCAACCCATATAAAATGAAATAGGTTCTTCCTGGTCAAAAAGAGCTTCAAGTCTAATGCTAATAGCATTGGATTGTCTTCCCTTTGGACATATTTTGTATGTGTTGGGTTGTTTTTTATTCCAGTGAGAAGGGCCAGCTATCCTGAAGTCTCTAACTACTTTGGAAATAGGTTGATAAATAATTTATTTGGAACAATTCCTCTGTATTGCCTTTATATTTTCCTTGTATTGTGAAAAATTGTAGCTGTGTAAGACAATTTGAAAGCATTTGGATTGTCTGTAAAGTCCAGCTTCCTGCCATTTAAGGGGCTGGGATATAGAAGCTGAGTATTCTTGTTTTGACTCCAGGAAAGACTATAGACCAATCATTTGTTTGACTATTCATAAAGAGGATGTGGGCAAACTGATATTTTTTGTGCTAGAAGAGCAACATTTTTCCTTATTTCTACCAGATGTTACTTCTGTTCCTGTTGCCCTGATAAACTGCAGGAAAATTATTTTTAAAGACATGGCATTAAGTATTTTAATAATGTGAGAAGGTAACTTGATAGTGAACTAGTGCAAAGTTGCATAACTTGTCCCATAGACCTCAACATATTTCAAAGGCAACAAATACTTTAATTGATGCAATAAATGAATCTGCTTCTAGAGGCATGGGGAGCACAGCATGTTGCTGTTAAGGATATTAATTCTGTTGTTCTGTCGTGGGCAATTATTTTAAGAACAGACAGTTTCTTTAGTACTAGATTTAATACACTTGGACTCCAAGAGATAAAATATCTTACTGGAATTCTCATGCCCAGTGCTGGCCTTCATGGATCATTTTTTCTTTTGAGTCTTTGAAGTAATATGTTAATTATGGTAGCAAAATAATATAGAGGCTTAAAATTGACTAACCCAGAGATGTGACATTCAGAAAGTATATCTCCTCTGTAATAAGTTACTTTTGAATAAAATTCATCAAAGTGGGTGTTACAAGATGCCTTCAAATCTTGTATTTGAGAGATGATAATTGCTTGTGGCATAGGTGAAAAAAAAGGAAAAAGGAAGAAAACCTTTTCCAGAGCTAAATTAGTAGAGCTGGAAAAATTTAAGAGAACAAGAGGGAAATGAAAGCACAAAGTTGTTAATGAGTGGCTAAACTTAAAAAAACCCCAACCAAACAAACAAACTGCCCCCTCCCCAAATAAAAACAAACTAAGAGAAGCCCTGCCTATCTAAAGCATGAGATTATTTATGAAAGCAAAATGTTGCCCTAGGCCAATAGCCAAGCATGGTGCAGAGGCAGACAGACCAGAGAGGTGATGGTTTCAAATGTTTTCTTCAGGAAGAGGAGAAAAGTGATATTCCTAATCGCTCTGTATGCTCAAAAGTGAGATTTGGTTTATGGAGCAGATGGACGCTGTGTCTGTAAAATACAAAAAGGAGAAGGTGTGGAGAGTCTGGAGCAGAAACAATTATCCCACTGGGAGGAAGATAAGTGTGTGCATAGTCATTAGGTGTCACTTCCATAGAGAACTCTCATCTGTTACCTCTGGGTAGAATGAGCATCCATGTAGACAGCTGATAAGATTTATTTCACTTTCTATTTCAACAAATAGGGGAGAAAGTGACATTTTCTTTCTGTCTGAGGTATTGCATTAGGTTCTTAACATTTGTTTTCTTTGCTGATTTTGATGCTTGCTTCACATTGCAGGAGGCTGCAAATGCTTCTGTTTGAGATCCAGCTTATCAAACCCATCAGTCAGAGGAGCTGTATCTCAAGGGAGTTAGCTAAACAGGCCTCTGTCATCTTACTTCTAAGACCACACAGTAGGGTATAAAAAGTTTTCCTTGTGAGCTTCTCATTGCATTTCCCTTTCATTGAGAATTAAGTGGCATCCTTTGCTTGCATCTTGGAGGAGACTGCTGGAAAAGGCTGTTTCATGCTGGGTGTTGAAGGGGTACCTTCAAGTTATAGAAGTGCTTTGTTCCAAAGAAAATATGCATAATTCTTTTTGTAATTCAGGTGATTGGCTTTAAGTACTGGTTCTTATCAGTGTTCATTTTATTAAACAATTGAGTTACATATGCAAACTTGTCATATTGTTAATTCAGTATTGGTTTTGCACTTCCTGTAGATGAATCTCTTTGTACTAATACCAGCATACCCTTTGGGTATCTTCTGCTCATCTCCTGTCATTAAAATTAAAACAACAAACTCCTTTTCAAATGGTATTACCTTTTGGCAGTGTCGTAAAGAAGGGGTTAAGGATTTTATTTAGGTTGGGTGAGATACTGTGATTGGCAGGTGAGGTGAGCTTCCTAAAGGGACACATTAATCCACCTGAAACAGGCTGCCTGGCTGAAACTGCAGCCTGGAATTAAAAACTCCAGAACAAAACATGCTTTTCCTCTCAATGGTAATGAACCCTGTGCCATGCAGTGTCCCAGGGGTGTGATTATCTCAGAAAAACTGTTTCCCCAGTTACGTCTTGTTGCATAAATAATCACCTCTTTGATGCAAAGGATAACTGTGGGAATGACGTAAGTTAAATATGTTCTCCAGCAGTCTGACTTACAGGGGAATAAACGATTTGTTGATATTCAAAATTCTTAAACCACTTCCTCTGGTTTCTAGGAAGCTTTAAGCATTCTACCCATACAAAAATAATCTAAATTTCATGAATAAGAAATAAGGTCTCTTTCATAGTTATATTGTTTCTTATGCCTTCTTTTTTTCTTCTTCTTTTTTTTCTTATTTTTGTTAAATCCAGGCAGTGCAAACACTGGCTATTACTGTCAACACATAGCACCAAAGCTTTACTTCAGTTACCATTTTACTGGGAGAAAGTATTGTCCTGAATATGTTAGAGCCAAACATGTCAAAAGCATCAGTTCCATCAGTATATTCAGAAATAAGGCATGTTCCTTGGGTAGAAATCAGCTCAGTATAGGGGGAGGACGCAGAAGGTGAGTCCATCCATCAGCATAGTGCTCCAAGGAGCCACTGAACAGCAGTCTGTGGATGCATGTCCCTGTTAGGCACTGACCAGCTCCCTTGGTCACTCAGAATGCTGCTGCTGCTGCAGTGCACAAGCTGCAAAATGCAAAGGGCCCCGCTTGTTTCAAGCTGTTTGACTGTCATGGCTCGATTTTTTTGGGTTCCAAACCAACTCGTTAAAGGCAGGATTGAGACCTGAGTGACTGCAGTGCCCTGTTTACTGTGGTGGAGACAATCCCTTAATGAAATCCAAGAGCTGGATAAGCCTCTTTCCGCCCCACCTCACAGAGATAAATTTCAGCTGTTAGGAGCTTGGAGAGAAATTGCTCCAGTAGATCAGCTTTAGGCCTAGGGATCAAAAAGTTAATGGTGGTGAGAAGAAATTTAGAAGTGAAAGTATGTAGCCTTTAAATAGTCTGTACTTTGTAATTTTATAAATTAATAATAATCCTCAAATCACTTACAGAGATGTTTGAGCTCATCATGAAATAATGTCCCTGCTACTGAGTATCTCATCACCTCTCTGACTCTCTCAGTTGCAGTCCTTGTTTACAGTTTCAAGAGTCTCTGTTCTGTGTTTCCAGGACAGTTTAAATCCCAAATGAAAACTTGCAACAAATATCACAGCATCTCTGTCTCTGACATCATTGTCTCTGAGCTGTAGAGGTTTTGGTTCTGGCAATAATGCAAAAATAGAAGGCACCATGGGCTGGCTGCCTTTCCAACTTTGCTTACACCCAGGAGCACTTCCAGAGGAGCTGCCCTGTGGTCTTCAGGCCATTTCCATCCCGTGACACACAGTGGCCAACATGAATGATGCTAAGAGAAGCCAGACTTAGCTATTTCTCACCTGCTGTATTCTCTATGTGCCCTTTCTTCTTACACCTACGTAACTGAGATACTCTCTCTGTAATTTATTGCTAAAATCAAAGCTGGTGCATCCCAGTAACACAAATAACTCTTAAAGACACCTTGAAATAAGCTATTCACAGAAATGTAAATCAGCAGCTTATTCTTAAGAAAATAAGGCATTTTGAGGAGAAAACTAAAAGGCTTCAAGATAAATGGTTGACAGTGACAGCTTACTCTGTGTGTATTTTATCCAGCAAAAGTCTTGTGAACAATGTACTGATATGAGGAGAGTTAAAATATGGCATAAATTTTAATTTAATATCTCCCCTTGTGATATTACTGAGACCCATTCACATTTGTGATGCTGCAGCATTCATAGTTTTGCAGCTCACAGAAAACACTACTAGTAGTATAATGTTATTGATTATTGCACTGTTGGACTTGATCATCTTAAAGGTCTTTTCCAACCAAAATTGTTCTATTTGTTTTTCAAGTGATAGCATACATAAGGTATTTTCAGTATCCCCCTTGGTTTAAAAATAATATTTAAACTTGACTATAAAATGGGGTGTAAAATGTTTTTGGAAGGAAAAGTTGTGGCCTAATTTGAATTGCAAAATTAAAACAAAAATGGAATCTTACAGTGTTATCTATGTTGTGTAGGCAAACCTGTTCCAGCTAGCAGGTGATAAGGGTCAGAGGGTGACCCTTCTCAAGGCTGAAAATTGAGGGGAGGATTAGAAACAGACCAAAGGATCAGGAGGTCTCTAAGTATATGAAGTAAGTCAACAGGAGGCTAGAAAATTACTGGGGCTGAATAATGATAATGAATAATGATGGCATGGCTGAGATGTTGCAGAACAGGGAAAGTTCTAGCTTGAGGAAGAGCTGAGGAGTTGTGGCAGGACAGCTGGAGTTCCAGTGTTCCCAGGGACAGTGGAAGCTGTTTGGATGGATGCTGGTGCTTTGGAGAAGTCCAGTTGGACAGCAATGACCAAGAGACATTGGAATGAGCCTTGGAAAACTCTGCCTAGCAGAGAGGTGAGAGAAGCAAAAGGTAGGGATGCTGAGTGCTTGCAGAAAGTCAAGAGAGTGTTCAGCAGTGGCAGGGGAAGCAGATGGGGAGGCTGGAAGAGCAGATGGTGGCAGTGAGAGAGAGCAGAGCGAGTTCCAGGTCTGAAACTGCAGCCTCACACAACACGTTTTTGGATGTTCTGGCTTCTTCCTATTTTTCTTCATGCTCAAGAAATGAAAAATTCAACTCCCCCACTCCCCCCTGAGAGAAAGCATCCCCTACACTGTAAGGATGCAGTGTGCAGAGTGCTGGGGCTGTGCTCAGCTGCTTGGGAATCACGTGTGGCTTTCCCACACACTGCTGGGGAGTGAGCTGGAAGAGAGAACTCCAGCCAGGAGAGCTGTGCTCAGGTGTACAAAACAGAAAGGACACCTCTAATGCTGCCTCCAAAATGTCCAAAAAAAATGCAACCAAATCCAGGGCTGGAAGTCTAAAGGGGGACAGAAGGTCTTTCTACATATGAGCCTATATATTTTCAGTCCCAGTGTTCTTTATACATTGAAAAAGTATTTTTTATTCAGCTTTAGAAATCAGCAGTGGTATTTCAAAGACACATTGAAAGACCTTAGAGTAATAATGTTCTTTACCCTAAATTCCTCCTTCTCATGACTGAAAGTAGATGTGATGTGTTTTGGGGGAAATGCTTGACATCCAGTTTAGGCCAGACCAGAAGCCCACCACGTGTGTATAGTGTTGTCCTCTCCTTATGAGATGCCAGCAAAAGTCGTAGTTTCTGTTGCTTTTCCCCTTCTCCATAATGCCCTGAGTCCCCTCTTACCTCATTCCAGTGGCTAAAAAATACATGCATAATGCCTTCATGTTTTTTGGATAATTCACACGTGTGTTTAAAGGCTCATTAAATAATACTGGTAAATAGCAATAGGCTTACAGCATTTCTTGGAGGAGTTACTTTTTTCAGCACAAATTCACTGCATCACTTTCCACTTTATAGCACAAATAAATTCTGAGTATAAAAAATTCTCATAGATCCACCTTTTAACCTTTGAGAAATAGGATTTAAACTACTCAGTCTTCTTTTACCAATGTCACCAATATTTGCCAAAGGGCGTAGGATATCCATTACAGAAGATGAGAGATACTGTCTTGTATTTGAGGTCATTATTTTTATCTTTGTCCAATAAAAATATACATATTTCTAAGCAAGCCGAATTTGTAAAAAATGAGACAGTATCTATTGTGTTCTTCATAAATATATTGGACATATAAGGACAGTGTGCTTTTGGAGAAAACATCTCTTCCTCTCAAATGAGTAATTTTATTTCCAACTATCTGTCTTTGACTATTTGCTTCATGGATCACATGCAAAGTAATAGCACAGGAGGAGTCCCTGTTTTGGCAAATTCACCAGCTCTGATTTCAGGGAGCTGTGCTGCACGTGTGTATCTTTTTTGCAGCCTTTTGCATACAGTTGTCTTTGTGTTGCCTCCTTAGAATTCTCTGTTCCTGCAATCTGTGTCTGTGCCTCCACAGTCTGTACAGACCCCGTTTATTACGAATAGCTGCTATTGCTGTTCACGAGGATGGTGTTTTCCTGCTGCCAGTGGCAGAGTTACTATTTCAGGTGTGTGCAGCCCAAGCTGTAAAACAATGCAGTTGCTAAAATTAAAACCTTTGACGTGGAAGGCACTGGGGTATGAAGTGCAAGGGTTTGGAAAAGGGAGCAAAATCAACAACAAGTGAGGAAAGTTATTCTGACAGCAAGACATTTCATATGTCAGCAAACCAGAAGGAGAGGAAGGTGTAGCTGTGAGAAGCCAAGGGACCAGCAGGGTACCACATTTGGTGTGTGAGATGACAGGGTTTAGCACTAGGGGTGGTGAGGAAAACGGTTGGACTTGGAGATACTGAACAGGAAGAATTGTCTGAATTTGCTAACAGCTTGTGTGTTATGACAGAAATAAACTGTTGTAATCTTTTTTTTTTTTTTTTTCCCCTACTATTGGAGTGGGCACATGTACATTTCATATGGTGTTTGCTGTCAATTTCATCTTCTCAGCTAGCACCTTAGGATGTAAGCAATGATTTCTTCCCCATTTCAAATCCTCATAACTTGAATATCCTGCTTTTTTTCCTGCCTTATAGAGAAGGGTGAAAGAAAGCAAGCTAAACCTCAGTTCTTTGTTTCAGATTCTTCATGTGAGTATGTGGAAAGCTATAGAAAGTGGGAGGCAATGGAAGGTAATCATTTATGAGGAAGAAATGAGACAATGTGAGCACACCCAGATATCTTTCTGGCAAGCAGGCAACCTGACAAACAAATGCATCACACAAACTAGAAACATTGAAAATGCAGCTCTTTCTACTTAGAAATGAGTCTGTGGGCTGGGGGGGGTTTGGTTTTGTTTGTTGTTTTGTTTTGTTTTTTTCCTTGTCTTTTTGTGTTTGTTTTTTTTCCTGTCCTTTTAGGAAGAATAAACAAAATCTCAGTTTTTTGTATTAATTTCTTTTTCTTAGTTTGATTTGCCTCTTAGAAATCTATTTTGTTGAATTGTTTAGGAGACTGGTTCAGAAATAATTAACTCTTACAAAAAGCTGTTTATCTCTCCTTATGAGATATAATTACTCAGGTGTGTGACAGGGGTTTCTAAGAAGGTGCCTAACAAAAAGCATTTTCCAAAAACGTCAAGGAACGATCGTGAGTGTCAATTTTCATTTCTTGTAAAGCTAAAGGGGTGGTTATTGTCTTGTTTAGGAAAACCTGCTATAGCTCTCCTTTGTATGTAAGAAAACTGATGAGGTAATTTGTGAATGGCCAGTAATACAAGGAAGCTGTAAGACAATTACCAGATATTATCACATGCCTCTTCTGCACGTTTGAAGCTGTGGTTCCTGCAGATGCCTTTAGTAATTTCTTACCTTGACTCTGTTTCTTACCTGTCTGGCATTCTTTTTAGAAGTATGGGTATTAGAATCTAAACCATTCTGGCAATGTGGTTTATTGTAGCAATGCCAATATTAGAGAAATAAATCTCCTTCTATCTGGCTAATCACTTGACCGCTGTTGGGTGCTGCTCTCCGTGTGAGGCTGTTGTAGATGAAAATTGGCACGAACACTCCAGCAGTTCTTTGGCAAGTCCTCATTGGTGCTGATCTGTGATAGTGGGGAATTAGGATAAATTGACATACTTGAAGAATAATTAGCTGCTCTAACTGAAGCAGTGGAATTTAAAAAAAAAAAAAAAAAAAAGTTAAACCAGTTCCATCTCTGTTGTTACAGGCTGTCATATTAATCCATAACGTTTTTCAACATATGCCACTTGAGTTTGACCTTGAATAAATATTAGAGCAATTAAAATTTTACACACACAGAAAAATATTGAATCTGCATTTGTACTAAGTACATTTAATAGAGGAGAAAATTAGGTTTCATTTGATGTCTGATAGTGAAATATTTATCAGAGCATACAACAGTCTTTAAAGATAGACAAATAAGCTTCCAGTTGTCAAAAAAGGGGAGAAAATGACAGAAAGCCTAATTTTCCATCTAACATAAGTGAAATATTATTGAAGGTGTTAAAATTTTATTTTCTTTCCTTATGATTATGATGATTTCTGTAAAAGTTCACAGTTATTTTCATAGAAGGAAATTTTGAGGTTAAGGTAAGAGCTGTTCATGTGTGAGAAGAGTGTCTGGAGAACTCGGGTTCATTACTGAAGGAAATAGTCACTCTCTGTAGTGGTATGAACTTCTATAAGTCCTGTTCTCTCAGCTGCAGGGTTACATGATACTTAGCAAAGCCTATAGTGACAAAATTAGGAAAGAAATCTGTTTTCCAGCCTTGTTTAGCCCGAAGATTAGGAGCACTTCCTGCTGCTTGGAAACTTTGGGTTTCTCTGTACACCTAAGGACTCTGAGAACAGGCTCTTCTCAAACTTCTCTCCTTCCATGCTGTGACCTGCTTGATGTCTGGCACAACAAGGCACAGTGTAGCAACAGTAGCATATGCTAGAAAATATCTACAATGCACTGTATAATGTCAGGCATTTTGTGCTTGCTCATTTGGTTTCTCTTTTAACAGCATATGCCATTTAGAAAAATCAAGGGCTGTGAAATTCAGGGTCCCTGCTTGGACAAGTTTAATTCACTGTTTCGAAGAACTGTAATCTGGTAGAAGCTGAATGTTTTTTTTTTTTTTAAGCATATCCTGTGGGTGGCAGAGATCAGAAATGATTTTTAATACCACATTCTCAAGAGAGCAGACTTGGTACTTGGTTTATCTCTGTGCCCAAATCGATTCTGGTGCCATGGGTGCCGTCATCTGCACAGGGTGGATGCCCTTCCCCTGGCAGCTGTGCAGCCTGTCCTGTGCCTGCCACCCCTGAGCATCTCTCCCCAGCTGCCATGGCCTTGTGTGTCTCCTGTGCTGAGTCCTCTTCATGTCCCCACTGCTGGTGGTCAGGGACACTCCTGGGGCAAGGAACCCCAAGCCCTAACACTGGTGGCTTCTTGAGGAGTGACTGCCTGGCACTGAGGTCCAGTCAGCCCCCCCAGCACTGTCCCCTGCCCCTCAGATGTCCCTGAGATCTTCCTCCAGGGAAAGGGGCAATGTGCATGCACAGAGGGTCACAGCCCCCAAATCCTGCTGCAGTCACACAGACAGCTTCCTAAGCATAATCAACCAGAAAGGGATTTGATCAGGTCTCGTGGCACCCCTGGGGTTACTGTGGCTGTTTGAAAATTAACCCATCACTTTACACACCTGATGGAGGCTTTCTGGTGCTTGTTTTATATCAGTAAGCTGATTTCCAGCTTTTTAAGGAATGAGAATTAGTGAAATAAGTGACAAGGCAGCATTTAGGCAGAAGGCTATGTCTTGGGAGACTTGGACGTGTCACTTGGGAGAAGGCACTGAATTCAGCTCTGAAAACTTTCATTCATCCATTGCCTGACAGGGAAGTGTCAGGGTTTTTATAGGTAGCAGATACTGATACAGCTTCTCAGATTTAGGAATTTAATATATTTTGTACTGTATATATCTGCTTGAGCCTACATCTTCCTCTGCCTGAATACCTTGGCAAACACTCTTTGTATAAACCTGTCAGATCATGAGAGATTTGATCTGATGACTTTCAAAGCCACGATAGAATGGCCTGGTTTGAGCACTGAGTTGTACAGCTGGGACAAAGCTGGAAGCACAGATCCCCAGCTTCTGCCTTTGCTTTTCACATGAAACACTCACAGAATGACATTGAATAAAAAACCAAGTTCCTCCCAGACATGAGGCTAAACCTTGAATTACAGATTTGTATTTGCCCTTATGCCCTCTCACTGGTCAGAATGTTTTCTCTACAATTCAGTCCCTTCATTGGGGTGATGGAAATCAGTCCCCACTTTTTCCCAGCTGCAGGCTGTTATCTCTGGAGTTCAGTTAGTTACTTGTGCAGAAAACCTGTACTTGCAGGAGAGGGGAGAGTTTGGCTCCCAGGCATCATTTTCTGAGGGGAGCACAATCAATCACCTCATTCTTGAAAACAGGAGTGGAGCAGCAGCTGTGAGTAACCACTTCCTCCAGGTGTTCTTAGGTTTTAGTTTCTCCCAAGAAAGTCCATCAGACTCCCAGGAGCAGCCATGGCATTAGCCACTCTCTGGCCAAGGGAAGTGCTGTGTTTCAATTTGTCTCTCCACAGGGAGCTCCCTGCCAGCAGTGCTGATCTGAAATGCCAGCAGTCCCACATTCTGGCATACCCGAGTGTCCCAGGATGCTCTTTGTGGTTGTGGCTTGACCAGAACTGGGATGACACAGATGGGCCACAAAGGAAATTATTCAGTTGTTGGGCAGTGCAGCTTCCTCTGTGCTTCCACCCTTCATTTCTCCCATCTGCAGCGTGGCATTATCTGTCTTCTTATGGTGTTTATCTAGACTGTTCATATTAGACTGGGAGTTTTTCTGGATCAGAGCTTTATTATGTATATATACAGCTTTTATAGAGAGCCTCTGGGTGTTTCTATACTATGTGTGAAAATAAATATAAGAGAGCAAAAAGCTTTATCTTCCCAGACTTGTGAATATTTGTAAACTATGAAATAGCAAAGTTACCACAGAGTTATTCATTTATTATGTATTCAGCAAGGTCAAAAGTGTTCTGCAGCCTTGTGCTTTTCCATATTAAGTAGGCTATACAAAAAATATTGTGCAAAATAGGGATGTTTTTCCTAACTCCCTTATAAGGTACTTCCATAGACAAAAAAGTACCTTCCAGTTTGAAGTTTCCAGTTGGAGAGGTCTCTTTATGATCCTTCATTTTGTAGTAATAAAACCCGAGAGCTGTTTTCCATCCTTTCATTTACACGTTTTTATCATGCACAAGCATGACTTATAAACTGGACCACAGCCACAGTTAGAACTCCTGTGGGGAGGATAAGTGCCCATTTTCCTCATGATAATAATGCCTTTTCTGGCTTCCAGAAAGTTCATCTCCCAGCAACTATACCATTACCTATTAGCTGGGTAACAGCTTAAGCTTTTTCAGCTGAATTTGTAAGGTTTCTGGAAAAATTGGAAGACCCCAACTAATTCAGTAGTGCTCAGATGCTAATGTTCTCTGTGGCTTCTTAGCTGCAATTTCCTCATAAATACATCCATGAAGTAATGAGCAAATTATGAGGTGTCAGTGTTTGATTTCTTTCAGCATGAACAGGGTTTGAGATGCGGTTTGGGAAGTGTGAGGGGTTTGGAAATAGTACGAAGGCATGTTCCATCTGCTGACTGAATGGAGCAGAACACAGCCCTGCAGTGTCAGGGGTGGGAGCATATCTGCCTCCGAGCTCTGGAATGCACCCAGAGACAGGTCTAAAAGAGCTACACTCTTTTCCTGGAGGCTATAACATCTCCTGGTTGAAGAGGCTTCTAAATATTCTGAAAGTCATGTAAAGAGAGGAGCTTGTTAAAAGGCAGAATAAGATCAGTCGTAGCCCAGGAAGAGCCAGGAGGTTGTGATAGAAGACATTGTACAGAACTAATACAAGGGTTTTTATAGTTACTGGGGTGCCATGAGGTATGCAATTGCAATCTAACATTCAACCTGATGCTTCAAACGAGAGAAAAAAAAGTGGTATTATGCTTGGGAAGGTCAAAATAATTCAAATGTTATCTCTGAAAGAGCATAGTCTCATATATTGGATAAAATAAGATGTCCTAATGCATGTCTGTATTCAGGCACTGAGAACTGCCCCATAAATACTGGGCAAGCTACAAGCAAATAGCTTTGATTCCAGACTGTGGCTTTCCAGCTGCTCTTACTTTGTATGCAAGGTGAAATATATAGAACTTGCTTTAGACACAGCTTTGGCATATTCCTGTTCCATAAGGTGCTCTTACATCTGCTTTTCCTCTTTTGAATATTCTGGCATGCAGAGGGTGGTGAGTGAGCCAAAATGTGTGTCTGGTCTGCTCTTTGCATCAGAGTCCACAGCCCATGTTATGGCTGGATTCTACCAGATGCAACCCAGAAGAGCTGCATTATGCAGTCCAGTTTGCATCTCTCTTGTAACATTAGAGCAATAGTCAGCCCAAACTGCTCCATTAAAATGATAATTTTAAAAATCCAGTTAAGGTATAGCACCTCAACATAATAATGAACATGCGGATGAAAAAGTGTGTGAAGTATGACATTGTCCTGACTGAGTACTTTTGATAGAAGTATATTTTTACCATTTCTACCAGAAAAAACAAACGTGGGTGATTATTTTGTCCTATGAAATTTCATTTCTGTGTTAACAAATTTAAGATACAGTAATAATTGTTGATTCTTTCACATACTGTATTTTTCTAGGGCCACAAGCTTCCTTCTTTGCAGTGTGTTTTATTGCAAATTCAGCAATTCCTACTCACAAGTTTTTGTTTTGTTTTTTGTTATTTACACATTCAGTTGAGTGTTGACTGTTTTATTTTTTTTTATGTTCTTCACTATGTAGATGAGTCTGAATATGCTCAGGTGAGCAGGTGAAAAGTATTATTTTGTTTCTTGTTGTATTCTTTTGTGTATCTATGCAGAAGAGAATGACTGAAATCTGCTGTAACTGGCCTTTATGCTATGTTTGTGAAACAAGGGTGTACATTCCCAAATACTCTACTGTGGGTGCAATGTCTTGTCAAAAGCCAGTAAAAAAAGGTGCCCAGGAAAGTAGTCTGTAGCCACAGGAACACCTCAGCCAGGTATTTCCATATCTGCTGGTTCAGCTGTTGTTTGAGAGGACTGCACATGGACTTCACAGGGAAGGAGAACAGTCTGGATACCTCCTGTGTGAACTGCCATGGAAATGAAAGTTGAGCCCCCCTTTGTACCTGTCCAGTTTCATCTTTTCCATTGTAAAGGCCGAGCTTGGCATGTTTTCCAAAACCTTCTGTAGAGATCAGAGCCAGCAGACATCAGGCTGGGCTGTGTTTTTGTCGTTCCCAAGGAGTTTTAGCTATGCTTGTTAAAATTCCCAGTGTCCCTCAGGTGTCTGGTGTTAGTGGAGAGAGCTCCATGAAAGGCTTCATGGACAGGTACCAGGGAGAACCCTGGATCTTGCTGCCACTTGCTGTGCTCTGAGAGGTGATTGCCCTGTTTTTTGGTCATATTGTCTGCTATTCCATTGTTTATTTCTAATGGAAGCTAAGTATCCTTTCCTAATCAGCCAGGGATCAAACCTTGCCCTCCTCACACATTTACGTGGATATAGAGTTGCAATACACAAAGGAAGCATTTAGTGGACAGATGTGAGTACATCAAACACTGAAGCTTTATCTATACCTTTCTATAAATATAATATTGAACATTTACATATATATTTGTATATATAACACTAAGGCTTTTTATATATATATTATATCAACAATTCCTTTATAGTTTCTGTAAGAAATGGGATTTCATTTTTTTCCCTTCTGAATTCATAGGGTTATAAACCAATTAAGCTTTACAAATATCCTTATTAGATGCATGTGCATTAATCTCCTTTAATTTTTAAGTGATACCCTAGCAAGTGTAAAATGATGCCTATAAATACTGTGAAACTGTTAAAATTCATCAGTATTTCAGTTTTCACTAAAAACTAAACACACTTCTGTCTTTGCATTTGCACATTGACTGTTCAAAGAGCCAATTCAAAATTTTATCCTGATAAATATTTTCAAGGGACAGAAACACGCTGGGAAAATAACAAACATATGTTAGCACTTATAATAACCAGTTCAGCAGTGTTTTCTCGTGTGTGTTTTGGGGCCTATGTAGGCTATTGCAATGTTAATTTTAGAAACTCTAGCCCAGCAACAGACACTTAGGAACAGAATGATGTACTGCAAGCAGCAAGGATTTTAACTGCAGACTATGGCTTTATTTTCTTATTTATAGCTCCCTTCACTTTGTTATGTTTTATGAAACGTGTGTGTCTCTGAGAGTGTGCTGGCTCTGTGATTTCCTGACCAATGGACTCATCTTCAGATTACATCCAGTTGGTTGTCTTCAAGTACCGAGCTTATAAAAAGAAAAATCATAAACCATTGACTCTAAATTTTAAATTACATGCAAGTATTATTAGAAGTAATTATAATTTTATTTAATTTCTATAAGTTTATTTAACTTCTTTAAGTTAAGCTATGTTAGCTTTGGTTTTACTTCTTAATAAAATGTACAGTTGTTTTAGGAGTAAGCTCAATGTCAACACAAAAAAAAAAAAATACAAACATTTATGTTGTTATCTTACCGAGACATGACAAAACTAAAGGTTTAATAGCACTACAGGTTTTAATAGGCAGAATCTGATGGCACAATTGTTTGCTGGAGATTAGGTGGACAGATTCACAACAGATTTGTTGGCTTGCCAAAGTGGGAACCAAAGTTCTGTTTTTCATAGTATTTGACTGAATAACAGCAATGTGTAGGGACAGGCTCAGCTCCCAGTAGAGTTTTTTCTGTAATCTGTTGTTTTTAAAAGCAAGCTATTCTTCATTAAAGTAGAAATATTTTGTGTTAACAAAAGAAAACAAAAAACCTCCACACAACCGATGCATTTTTTTGCAGGAAATTAATGTTGTTCTGCAAACAAATAAAAATGTTCAGTTTTAGGAGATTATTAAACTCAATCCTTAATTTTCCAAAGTCTGGGAAGAAAAAAAAAAACCACAAAAAACAAACCTTTGACATTTTAAAAAGAAAAGTTGATTTTAGAGATGTGGCATTCTGATGTTAAAAATAATATTTTGCCTAATAGTTATCTGTAGCAAAACAAAAACCCATCAACATGACTGAAATAAATGAAAAGGCTATCATTATTAACTACCAGTTGTTTTGATTAAACATAAAATTTCTATTTAAATTTAAGTTCATTATATTCTTCTATGATATTTTTTTTTTTTTTTTTTTT